>JASDQU010010647.1:91136-116840 GCA_032191745.1 Picea mariana | reverse complement strand
TATCATAATTTCAACAATTTAGTTTGACTCAAGTTGGACAGAAATCTTTGCAGAGGACCAATTTGCGAATTTGCTTTATAAGCTGAGTTGTTTAGAAAAAACTGTAAATCATAAAATTAATAACTATCATTAATAATTAAAAATTAACACTGTAAATCCTAACTATATATTTCAATTACTGTATCATTGTTCTCTCAACCTTTAACTGCAATCTGTATAACTGAGTGCAACCTGCAGGTATAGCAGGTATAGAGATAGATTTAAAACAAACTATGTGAAATGCCAAGAACTAAAACTTAACAACACGGGAGCAGAAAGGGAAATGTGTGGAGCACAATTAAAACTCCACCGCTCTTCACTTGCCAAGGAGACGACTCTCGACCTGATATTGTTAATTGAAATTGAAACGCAGGCTAAATGTGCTATCATGAGGTAGTGCTTAGTAATAATCCGAACTTGGAAATAAAATGTTGCATAGATATTAATTATGAGGTAGTGTTAATAATCTAAATTTGGAAATAAAATGTTTTATAGATATTAATTATTGATAATTAATTAAATCTTTTTAATTGATGATGATGATTAAAGTCCACTAAGATTTAATTGGTCTATCTAACATTTTATTTAATTAGAAAGATTACTAAAAATATGTTATTTATTAAATTAAAAAATCACTTAAAATATATCAGGATCTTTAATTACTAACTATAAGATTATGATTTACAATTAAAAATTATTAATTATATTAGGATTTTTAATTGTTAACCATAACTATGAAAGTAACTATTACATAATTATAATTGATGAAAATAGATAAGCCATGACCAAAAAAAATTATTATTATTTTTTCACAAATTATAACGCATTAAAATATTAATTCTTAACCAATCATAGTTCTTAACAGATCATAGCACAACTACAATAGAGGTCTAAATTGGACTATAAACATTCATTAACCTCAATTATATAGGTGTGCTAGTATAAATAAATAAACTGGGAAGATGAGACTAACATACCACCGATTCATCTTCGTGATTTAAAACATCAATAATCGTGGGGGTAAATTTGTTTGAATAGGTGAAAGTAAGACCAGATAATAGACCCAACATTCAAAGCCAAGGAAAACTCTAGTATGGGAGCAACTGATTCCGTGACCTTGCTGGGAACGACAACAAAGCCATGCTCGGTTCCCAGATTTTCACTGGTCGTGTGGACCTTATTCATATTTATAATAGATAAATAATACTTATTTACAAATTTGTATATACATATAAATAATATTATACAAACTAAATCATATTAATTATTAAAATAAGAAGAATTATAGAAAAAATGTTAGTATCATTCTTATCAATTTTTTATCAACTTTCATTTTCTTATCAACCTATAGTATTAATATTAGTGTATATGTATAATATAAAAAAATAATATATATAAAAATACATAAATATAATTTAATTTAAAATTTTTAATTAAATATAATTAAAAATATAATAAGCATTAATAAATATTTATAAAAATATAAAGAAATAACAAAAGAATAATAATTGTAAAACTCCGTATAGAGAAATTTAAAAAGCAACTTTGTATTATATCATAAAAAAATATAGAGAAAAAATAATAAAAACAAATATAAATGGTAAAAGTCCATAGAAGGGAATTCGGAGAAGAAACTTTGTATTATGTGTTATAATTATGTATAGATAGGTCTATACTTATGGGAAATGGTTAAAATTAATGGTCTTTTAATTATAGATGAGATTTTAATGGTTAATATTTGATTTGCTCATAATATTTTAGTGGTCACAATAAATGAAAGGTTATGATTTCAAGCATTAACTTACTTTAATGACAAAAAATGTGAGTTGATGATTAAATTGGGTGATTAAAGTGATTTAGGTGTTTTAATGTATTTATGTTTTTTTGTTTTTAAGTTTTTTTACTGTAATTTGGTTTTTTTTACCATGTGTTTTTGTAGATTTATAACTCCAATATGCATGTCAACAATGGGTTAGATTTCATGCCTTTAACTATTACAACACCTCTTCCTGTAAAAGTCATAGGCGGTGACATGCATACATTTTATACTATGATATTTTAAACTTTTTTATTTACACATGTTCTTTTTTGTGATCCTTTCTTTTTAGTAAGTGTTTACATTTCAACTTAGAAGACATTAAATTCAAATTATTCTTCTCCTTTGTTTGTAAGGATAAAAATAAGAACACATATAAAATCATGCTTGGTTTGACTGAATTGATTCTATGATTTCATACTCGATATATTCAGATCATGGCAGATCTAGATGCTCTTAGTACCAACGATTCCACATAATGCGAGTATCTATATTGGTAGAGGGAGAGGCCACATCCAAATGCTCCTAGTACCAATGATTCCACATAATGCGAGTATCTATATTGGTAGAGGGAGAGGCCACATGCCAGAACGACTGAGTAGATACAGTCAACACTTTCAGCAGAAGATAGAGTTGGTTGAAACAATTGTGGGCATTAAAAAGTGTTAACAACATAGAGTATTTTGTTTAAATGCATTTCTTTTTTGGTGTATTTTTTGGGTAGATTTTGTTTGAGAAAGGTTCTATCTTTTCTTAAACGAAGGCCAAAAGCATGCAAGACAAAGGTTCTATTATATCTCAAGGAATAGTTTGATTTCCATTGCTTCTTTAAAGAGAGAAATCAAACAATTTGTCAAGAGAACCCAAAATGTTTAAGTGTCTGTGTATGTATATTCGTGAAATCTATACTGTAATGTGTGTTATTTATTATTCAAATCCCTTGTTATTATCCCACGGAAAGTTGTCGAACCAAAATATTCAATTTTTTGTGGCTGAAAGTATTAAATGTTTCTCTTTAAACACTTTTTATCTTGTGGATTATAATTTTTCATATAAACAAGTATGGAATGGATTTTTTTTTTATAAACACTTGTATTAAAACACATGATTTCCAATTGGATACACTTACATATTAAATTTCACTGTCAATAATCTCAATCATGATGGATTGAGTAGTATATCTATATTTAACATCATGATGAATTGAGTAGTATATCTATATTTAACATCGAATAGACAAATTGAATGAGAAATCCTCTACAGAAGAGAAGAATGCAATGGATGTATTACTCATTACGTCTCCTCAGCTAAAATTAGTGATCAGGATGACCATGAATGGGTGATATGTGTTATAAATCTAGAGATTAAATAATAATTAAAATATAGCTGTTAGAAATGAATATTTATTTTGTTTTAAATGGGATCATCATAAACAAAACAATGCATTTCATATTAGGGTTGGCATATATATAAATATATAGATAGATAGATAGATAGATAGATAGATAGATCGATAGATAGATAGATTGATAGATTGATTGATTGATTGATTGATTGATTGATTGAGATTAGGGTTATTAAGATTAAGGTATATATTATATAATTATATAATTTTGGTTGATGAAAGTAGATAGGACATGACAAAATGAGCAATATTAATTCGTAACAAGTTATAGCACATTAGAATAATAATTCTTAATAGGTCATAGCACAACTAGACAATAGAGGTCTAGATTGTTTCTCCTTCTGTCATGGCTTATAGACATTCATCAACTACAATTATGTGGCTATTATAGTGTTTATATATATATATATATATATAAGCTAGGAAAACGATAAGATGTCACTAACAAACCACCAATTCATCTTTGTGATTTAAAACTTCAATAATCACCAAGAAAAATTGTTTGAATAGGTGAAAGTAAGACTAACTAATAGACCATGAACTTAATATGTTTTGTAGATCGCAATGTTACTGTGTTCATCACATTGTGACTATAGGGATATGTTTGTAACATTTTGATGTTCATGTATGTTTATGACATTGTGACATTCGTATATTTTTCTCACATTCTAACATTTGTATATGTTTGTCACATTGCGATGTTTGTATTTGTTCGTCACATTGTGATGTTCGTATATGTTCATCACATGCGATGTTAATATGTTTGGTAGATATCAACATCACTATGATCGTCACATTGAAACATTTGTATAAGTTCATCATATAGTCACATTGGGTTGTGTACATCACATTATGACAAAGGGCTATTTTCGTCCCATTGTGACATTTGGAAATGTTTGTCACAATGGGACGTTAGAATATGTGCATTAAATTGTAACGCGAAGGTATGTTTGTCACATTGCAATGCAAGGATATGTTTGTCACATTGTCAAGATAGGGCTATGTTTTCCACAATGTGATGCTTGTTTATGTTCGACACATTATGACTATAGTTCATCACATTTTGATGCCAATATATGTTTGTCACATTGCGATGTTTGTATATGTTCATCACATTTCGACATTACTAGGTTTGGTAGATTGCAACGTTACTATGTTCATCACATTGTGACGTTACTATGTTTGGCAGATTGCAACATTACTATGTTCGATCCATTGTGACATTTGGAAATGTTTTTCATATTGTGACATCAAGATATGTGTGTCACATTGCAACATGATGAAATGTTCATCGCATTCCGATGAAACAGTGATGTGCGATGTTTGGTTATGCTCATCACATTTCACCGTTACTATCAACATTGAGACGACATGCCTATGTTATTCACATTGTGAAGTCATTCTATGTTCATCACCTTGTGATGTTACTATGTCTAACAAATTGCAACGTTACTATGTTCATGATACAAATAAAATTACATTTTTGTTATTGAAAATACATTGTTATAGTGAATGACATAATACACTAGTACAATGCACTACATACATAATTAATAACAGTGACACGAAAAAATAATTTTTAAGAAACATTAAATGACAATGATATGAATAACATTACATTATAATGATATGAATAACATTATTACAATGAATGACATGAAATATTGGTAAATTTTGTTGCATACATAAGGAGAAGTGGCATCATTAAGGGATGAAAATTTTGGAAGCAAATGAGTTGAAAACACTTTTATTGAACACAGGATTGAGGTAGTGTATTAATTCTATATGAGTGATAGTGTTAATATGAGATATGTTTCAATTTATTAAAAAACATCCCCAATATGAAGATGAAACATTCAGGATATGTGCATAACATTTCAATACGAGGATACGTTCATCACATTGTGATGACAGGGAAATGTTCGTCACATTGTGACGTCCATTTTATGTTCGTCACATTGTGATGTCTATTTATGTTCGTGATATTCAGATGTCAGGATATGTGTGTCACATTGCAACATGAGGATATGTTTTTCAAATCGCAATGCGAGGATATGTTCGTCACATTGCCAAGACAAGGCTATGTTCGTCATAAGGTGACATTCATTTATGTTCATCAAATTGTGACTACAGGTCTATGTTCATCACATTGAAATGTACATATATGTTCATCACATTGTGACATTCATATAAGTTTATCACATTGTGATGTTACTATGTTTGTTAGATTGCAACATTACTATGTTCATCATATTATGACGTCACAATGTGACTACATGATTATGTTCATCACATTGTGATGTCTGTATATATTAATCACATTGTGACGTTCAAATATGTTCAACACATTGTGATGTTTGTATATGTTCATCACATAGAGACGTGTGTATATGTTCCTCACATTGTGACCTTACTATGTTTGGTAGATTTCAACTTTACTATGTTCGTCACAATGTGATGTTTGTATATGTTTGTCACACAACCACATTGGGAAAAAATGTTGTGTTCATCCCATTGCAATGTTTGGAAACATCTGTCACAATGGGACGTCAGGATACTGCATCACATTGTGACTCTGTGTGCATCACATTGTGACTACAAGGAAATGTGAGGATATGTTCGTCACATTGCAAAGAGAGGATATGTTCGTCACATTACCAAGACAAGGCTATGTTTGTCACAAGGTGGTATTCGTTTATGTTAGTCACATTGTGACTACATGGATATGTTCATCACAATGTGATGTACATATATTTTTGATCCAGGTGGATATCAGTGGCCACCCACCTTTTCCAAATGTCTCAAAACGACTTTCTGGCAATTTTGGCAATTTACTATTTTTAGCATTTTTTTCGGGTCCTGAACTTTCGGGGCCATTTTGAGGCCCTAAACAATGTTTTTTTGGGTATGTTGCTCTCGTAAAATAGCATCTATGATGCTATTTTGTCTCGAGCTTTGTATTTCTCGGATAGATCTTTCCAACGAGCTATCATATGCCTAAAACGGAGATTGTATGCAAAAGTTACGACCCCGGGAAGTTGATGCACCAACTTACCCAAATGGGGCCCACATGACTTTTGGTGCTTCATCTCCTAGGGTTAGGTTTTTTGGATGTCTAGGGTTTTTGGCATTCCTGCTTATTGTAAAAAGGCCTTCATAGCCTCATTTTTATCATCTTCTCACGGATGCGAGTAGCCATTACATCTCTTCTCAGAGATAAGGTACCACCATTCTAGTGAGTCTTTCATTCTGTATTGTACAGTCTTTGTACATTTATTTCACTAATAGAAATCGTGTATTACTGTATATCTGTGACTCTTGTTATATTTCTGCTATATCTTTGTTATATTGTTGTCTCTCTTGCAATATCTCTGAATATTTATGTGTTATATCCCCACTCTCATTTCGTGCCGAAAATAATCTGGATCAATTTTATTCACATTGTGACATTCATATATGTTCGTCACATTGTCACATTACTATGTTTGTTAGATTGCAATGTTACTATGTTCTCCATATTACGACGCCAAAGCTATGTGCTAAAATATTTGATGTGCTCGTTTTCACTATAAACAATATCACAATATTGTCACTCATTCATAGGCACAAGGCCACCCCCGAGCACATTAACCTTGACAGATAAAACAATTATGGAAACAAACACTATAAACAATAAAAAACCAATATAGTGTACCTTTCTCCAAAGCTAGCGCACCAAGTACAAAGTCCAAACTTAAACCAAGAACTTGACACTATTGTAACAACTAAAACTCCTCTCTAGACTTGCGCACCACTTGAATTGTATGAGGTTGTGAGTTAGTGTGTCCAAATGAGCTCAAGCACCCTCTATTTATAGTGCTCCTTGTCAAATGAGATCAAGTGCCCTCTATGTATAGTGCTCAAGTATAGGAAATCAATATCTAATAAATTTAAATATATTAATAGGAAATCAAGTATTAAATTAACATATCTTAAATGCACAAAACATTATTTAACTAACATTATGTCAAATATTAAATGTTAATTAACATTAGTTAATACATTATATCAATTTAAATTTATCAACTATTTAATACATATTTATAAAATATTAAAGGAAATTAAATTTACATTAAGCAATTAATTTAGGTATATATTTACATTTTTGTTTTTGTAAATAAGTGTGTGTATATTACCTTTCAAGATAAAAAATTGCAGTAGCATCATGAGTTTCAAGGGACTGTGAGCATTGAATTTTCCTAGAAGGAAACCAATTCAGCATGTTTCTAAAAACTAAAGAAAAAAACCAGTATTTAAACAACTAGAACAGAATCACCACGTGGGGAAACTGATTTGTTTAGACCTGTCTAGCCTTCTAGAAAATCTAAGACTAAATTTTGACAAGCAAAAATAAAACATTGTTCTAGAAATGACATTCGTCCCAAAAGGACACTTGTAGAAACATAAATGATAGACAAAAATAGCCATGCAGACTGACACATGTGCATATGTTGTCGCTCATGCATTTGATCTGGCAAAGTTTTCCAAGTTGTCTGTTCTTGGTGCCTAGATAGTTGGAGCCATGAACGTCATTAAGGTTGCTGGTGCACTGGAGGCCTATTCTGGGGAGTGTCAAGCGCCATGCAGAGTGGAGAGAATTTGGAGAATTTATTCCCCTCTCTTATCCAGAAGTTAGAAGAAGAAGTGTGGATCGTCCACATCCTTGTGGACCGCGAACACCAAATCATGCAATATTGCCATTTCATATTGAAATATTGCACATGAGGCACAGTCTGAATAGGAATGTCGTTGTCTCAGTGGTTATTCGAAGTGGGCGGATTTTTCTTCTAGAGGAGTCAGGACCGAGGGTGGTTGCGGGGGGGAAGAGGGTGGTGGCACAAGAGAAGAATGCTCAGGTGAATTCACTAGGTATACCAAGGATGTTTTTGAGGAGGAGTCCAGGTCCAATATTGGGCCAAGAGCAAAGACCATGGAATTTCCCTGAAGATAGAACCACTCCACTCGACAAGCCCATGGCGAGGACAATGGTGGAAGATCACTCTAGCTCTATGAGGACTCGGAATAGGAGGAAGGTGAGGGGATGTGCAATGATGCAAGGGTAGGCGGAGGTCGAATGGCCATGCTAGCTTTATTTTGGTACCAGAGAGAGCCTCTCTTTGGATTCCCATGAAGTCGGGGCATGAATGAGGTTGAGAGAAGAAGTGAAGCGATGGAGAATAGGAATACATAGTAGGTGAAGGCCAAGGAGAATTACAAACAAGATGTTGGCACTACAGGGAATGAAGAGACATGTTGATCTATCCAAGGAGAGACATAATGAAATGGAAATTGGAGTGGAAATACACACACGCACAAAGGTGACTTCCATAAATGCTACTCCATTGATCAGATGAAGAAGTAGAGGATGGTGCACTCGAGTAATTAATGCAGGGTTGGAAGAAGTGAAGGTGACTTTTAATCATCGAGAGGGTATGAGGGGAGGTGCATGTGTCGATCACGTGGTTGGTGCATCACTGGGAGGAATTTTCCTCTTCCTTTGACACCTGATCCCGACTAACACCTCATCCAGGGGGGCATCTATATTGAGATCCCAAGTAATGAAATTATGGAGGATATGATGAGCGATGTGGGTAGAGGGCATCCATAGAAGATCTAGTCCCTCTAAGGCCACTCCTATATTGGATAAATCATCCACAATATGATTTGATTTCCTTCAAATATGTGAAGAGATAAGAGATAAGTGAGGTTGAGTGAGTGTTGCAATGGTGTTGAGTCCTATGGAAATTCACCAACAAGGAGAGATTTTGTCAAGGTCCGCTCCATTGAAAATTTTCCCGAAGAGGTTGAGAATTATTTGAGTGTCCCTATCCACAATCAGTTGATGGTAAAATTTATCTTGAGAGATATGTATACCTTTTATGAGACCCCATAGCTCTGTCTCATTACTGGTATTATAAACAATTCTTCTAGTAGGCATGAGTAGGATGTTCCCCTAGTTGTTGCAGAAAACCAGTCCAAAATAAGCTACACTTGGTTTGCCTTTGGAGGTGCCATAAAAGTTTAACTTGATAAATCTTGAAGGTGGAGGAGACCAATGAGAAGGAATTCCTTTGGACTAGGAGCGTTGGGGGTTATTTTTAATAGAGGGATTGAAGGTGAAGTTCCAGTTGTGCAAGATGCTCTGTTCATGTGGAGGACATTTCAAGTCCTCATCTTTCCAAGGATAAAAATGGATGGTTTCTATGATGTTGTTATGAATTTGGTTCCAAACTATTTTCCAATACCAATGACTTGTAAGGAAGATACACTTGTTCCTCTCTTTCCAAATTTGCCAAAGGATAAACCTGAGAATTAACTGAAAAATGTGTTTGAGGATCGGAGAGTGGAAATATCATTCCCTCCAATCTTCGATGGTTTCCCTAATGCCTTTGCAGTTGTGATCCATCCTATGCATGACTGTGGCACATTAATCCCATAATTGAGAGATATATAAGTAGAGGTTTAGAAAATGATTTTGGGATTTCGAATCTTTTTGGAAAAGAGGGAAGATGGAAGGCCCGATGAAGCCTCACTTCATGAGATTATATGAGGTAAGGATACTCTTATGAGAAACAAGCCAAAGGAAGGTACTGAGTTTGGTCCAATGCTTAGTTGTCCAAATTTTCATCCAGATCTTATTGTGTGGGATGGGGTGGGAAAATTCTTTGATGTTATAGGATTCTTGGATATTAAATATTCCCCACGTGGAGTGCACCCATCTTAATATGTCCTCTCCCTGAAGGATTTGACATTTTTTGGATGTGGTCAGATCGTACCAGGGTTGGAGATCCACATGCTCTGAAATGTGTAGATCCCTCCTAGATGATTTCCATCGTTGCTAGGTGGAATCATGCGAATTCACTTGCCAATATTATGCTATTGTGAGTAGTCCTGCTTGGGTAGAGGGGGCGAGGAAATTTCCAACTAGAGTATCATGTGCCCGAATGGGCCATTATTTCCATGAGCCATTCCAGAATGAGGTTGTTCTTCCATTACAAAATTCCCAGAAGGTGTGATAAGCAACCAAAATATGGTTTTTCTTAGTAGCATTACATATTAAGGAGCCCGAAGTATTTTCATCCCATATTATTCGAGGATTTTCTACAATGTTGGGTGCATATTTCTTCCTCCATAGTTTGGCCCAGAGACCCTTGGGGCTCTTGAGCCACCTCCACCAAATTTTAGCAATAAAAACTTTGTTTAGAGTTGTAGGGACCCTTAGGCTGAGACCTCCCTATGATTTTGGTTTGGAAATCTTTTCCCAGTAGAATAAAGCCACTTTTTTTCCTTTCTTTACCCCCTACCACATAAAATTTCTTTGCAAGGTTTTGATGGAATTTAGTATGAAGATAGGAGCAACAAAGGCTGAGAAAGAGTAGATTGGAAAGGCTTGCAGGAAATATTTAGGGAGGATAAGATGACTGGGAAGGTTGAGCAAGAGAAACATCCAAGAGGAAAGTCTTTTAGACAGGAAGGTGAGAAGGCCTTCCCAAGAACTATTTTACAGAGCTTTGTCTAAGAGTGGAATACCAAGGTATTTGTATGGAAGGGAGCTACGAGTGAATCCTAGGATCTTCGTTATGTGAAGTTGAATAGGGATTGAGGTGTTAAAAAAGGAGATCTGAGATTTGTCTCTATTGATGTCCATTCCTAAGGCGTCACAGAAGGTTTGAAGGGTATAAAGGATCTTGTGTGCTTCCTAAACCGTAGGGGATCCCAACATTAAGGTATCATCAATGAACTGGCTATGGGATACCAGAGGATCAATACCATGTAGGGGTATCCTAACTAAAGATCTGTCTACAATGGAATCTTTAATGAAGCCGCTAAGTCTTTTCCCATGATAATGAAGATGAAGGGTGATAGGAGATCCCCTTGTCATATCCCACATGTGGGAGATGTAATATACCTAGGTAGAACTGCAGTTGTAATTATGAATTATAAACATGTTTGATAGTCTAGTGAACCGAGTTATAATAAGCCAGGAGGCTTATGTGATGATTAGGCCAGAGAGCCTAGATGCAATGGCCAGTGAGCCTATTATTGTATATGTGCAAATAATCATATATTTAATATAAATAGATCGCTCCATGTAGACTGACCACAATAAAAGAGAATGGGGGACTAAGCTCCACTAGGTAGGGAAAAGGAAGGGGATAAGAGGCTAGAAAAAGGGGATAAGCTAGAGTGATTACCTCTAAGGGAATAATATTATATTATTAATTACTTAAAAGAATAAGGTTTGGGAAATAAACCCAATTACCCTAAGTTCCTTTAGGGAGAGGAACAAAATCCAAGTGGAGAGGAACGTGCTTCACTAGTGCCATGTGTTAGCTCAGGAACATGCAATTATAAGTGGGAATTCTTACTGTTTTGGGATCAGCTGGCCATTCTCCCTAGGAAACCACAGAGGAATGGAGGGAACCAATAACTCCATTGTTGATCTCTTCCATCATGAACCTATGAAACCTACAGTTAGACTTGAGTTATCCTGTGTATTTCCTGTGAAGTTCGGCGCACCTGTATTTTTCTGAGCCCGTACTATGTCTTAACAGTTGGTTGTCATTGCCAATGCATTTCCTTGGTCGAGCATGGATTGCTTCCATATTCTACGTCCTTACCTGTTTTCGATTGTTACCATCACCTGTGCATTAGTAGAATGTTGTTGTTGTATTTGCTTAAGAGTTGATTTGAAGAAGCAGGTTATCAGGCATGTGCACTACTCTCTCCGGGTGAGAGACATTTTATTGTGATTGGATAAGAAGGTTGTCAGGCATGTGAGCAACTCTCTCCAAGTGAGAGATAGTTTTTTGGGGAAGTGATTTCTCCTAGAGAGAGTCCAACGCCAGCTACAGAGCTCTGGGAATTCTTAATTCGATCTGTTGTCGAGACCCTGAAAGGGAAGTGGAGAAGCCAATGGACTATGGAACAATGAAGGTGAATATTCTCAGGGTGGAACATGCATGTGGGAAATGAGAGTCAGTGAGTAGTGGGCATAAGTAGGCACCTGGAGAGAATCCTTTCAGTTTCATTGTTCATTTTTCCATAGCCTCATCCTAGCCTAGGAATCCCCTTTATCCGGGTGGAGTTTAGTGCCAGGTTGGGGGTGACCCAATATTTAGAGTGATGAGCATCCTGGTATATGTATGTGAGGTTCATGGAAGGTTTACACACAGTTGGTGGTATTCTATTAAAATATAAGTACCACTTTTATGTTCATCTACATGATGTGTATATGTATATGTGTTATAATTGATGAGTAATGCATGTATATGTTGTATGTGTAGGCTTATTTTTATTTCCACATTAATCTATGTATGAAAATAATATGTTGTCTGTTTATGTTTATATTTATATGCATATGATAATTGTTGTTTCTATGAGTATCATGGCTCAACCGTTGGTGGTCGGGGATGTTACAAAATGGTATTAGAGTAGAAAGATGTTCCTCTATGGCATTGTCCGACGTGTTGGGTGGTTGTGGACGTTACAAAATGATATCAAAGCCATGGTTTCAGCACTGAGACTGGATGGGCCAGGAAAGTAAAAGTTGAAGAGAAGGTTTCAGAAGGAAATTGTTTTTGAAATGGACAAAATTGAAGTTCACAGCCTAGTTTTCGACATTGAGCCTAAATTAGGCTGTATAAGTGGTTATGAAATCAAAATATCAGAGAAAATTGTTTTGAAAAGGAAAAAAAAATTATTTCATAGCATTTCAGAGTGCCAAGAGAACACCTTGTCCATGTTTGGAAGCTCAAGAGATATAGCAGTTCAAGAACGATTGCAGAGAAAAGAGACTACAATAACTGTGGGTTTGGAACCACAAGGTTTGAAGTTGGGTTGTGGGATTTGTTCGGGAGAAGGAGGATCCTTCACAACCATCATATCTGGAGAAAGGTACATGAGGATTAACCCCTAGGTACTTCGGACTTCACGACTTCGGTGAAGATTATGTGTGATAGAGAAGAAAGGGTTGAAGCCCAAAGTTATGAAGTACCGAAGAGGATATACATTGTAGATCTGTGGGGGGGAGGAGTGTTTACCGTTGGATTTGACCAAGGAAGGATCAAAACCATAGGTTTAATCCAAGACCGGAAGGTACGAAAGTTCAGGAATTCGGCATTCAGGAGAAACAGGGTATGCTAAGGTGAAATCCCTCTAAGCTCGAAGTCCCGAAGTGACATGGCCTATTGACATCACTGGGGATGACATGGACACATGGGACGTGTGCCCCGTGTCAGTGAGTTAATAACCTTTGTAAGATAGAAATACAGTTAGAACGTGACATATGTCACTCACCTTATTGGCTGGCGTGTCGACTTCATGTGTCTTTCCATGTGGTTCTCTGGGTGTTGGCACAAGGTAGTTAAACTTGGCGAAGAAGTTAGCTAGATTGGGGTTGCATTAAATTTGATCAAGATCTATCAAGATCGATGGCCGGGAGGCATTAAGGAGATTGAAGTTGCATGGTAGATAATTCTAGAGGGTGGTCCTACAATCCAAACCATGGTTTCGCATAAGGGGTACATATTAGCATGGGGACAATTGTAGAACGATCGATGGGTTAATCCAAAAACGCCAACCCATGTCCCCGCAATTTGAAACGTAATAAATTTGATGTGACGTTTTTAGTATTTATTAGTTCAAGGACAAAGATTGTGGGACCCAATGGATGCATGGCACCTAATCCCAAGGTTCAAAGACTTGGTACTGCGGAGGAATTGTGTTGTAGTTTTGTTGAGTTGAGAACTCCCTGAGGTGGGAGTTAATCTCAACCATTGATCGAGAGAAGGTACGTGGAAACAAATACCACAATCTAGAGACTGGGCACTCCAGAAAGTTGGAGAGTATGGACAAACCAAAAATTATGAGGCCTAGAGTTTTGTAATAAATCCCAACCGTCGGTTGTTGAGGGAGTCATGGACCATTGATCCACCCCACTTCGCGAAGTTCGCCAATTTGGTGCTCGGGAGAAATAAGGAATGAAGTAGCAAGAGCTTTTGAAGCTGAAGTTCTGGAGCCCTGAACCTCTCATGGATCCAGATAATTACCTATCCAATAGAATCGGGTCACAGCGCGTGGTCACATGCAATTGAGGGATGAAGAAAAAGGGTTAGTGCTAAAAAACTGTGTTAAAGAAGAGAAGAGGGGATAGAAAGGAAGCCTATGGGTTTCGTCTAGTTCGAACCTGCATCAAAAGAGTTACTAAATACCTAGGAACTATTTGATAGAGTTCAGTAAATATCTAAGAGCCATTATCTTAGAGAAAAGATATCAATTGCATAAGGAATGCATCAAATAAAAAACACAAGTTTTAAAGGATCATAGCTTTCTGCTCAAAGCTCAAGATTGAGCAAGGAAGCAGTCATTGGAAAGATCTCGGAAAGACGATTCCAGGTATTTGAGGATTGAGAAGATTAGATCAAAGGAAGTCAAAGAGGATATTTTTGGTGACCATAAAAGGAAAAGTTGTGCATATAATACCGAAATGGTATATCGTGGTTCTAGCTAACAAAAATTGTTGTACGTCCATTTTTAGATGTAATGGTTACATGTAAAAAAAAAAAAATTATGCTAGAGATGTCTACAGATCAAACAAAGAAGGACAAAGACAATTCTTCATTTTCATTGAAATCTTTAAGAAGTCATTGGATAAAATGTTGGGTTCAATAAGCAGCATGGAAACCCCAAATGAAATTCTTGTTTGGGAAAGACAGACCAAGTGACAATATTTTTACATCAAATGTGAATGCTAGGTGGAGAAAGCCATTTGCGATACATAATAATGAATGAACCATAAGTTCATATGGAGATGAAAAGCATGGGAATAAGGAAGGTTTTATGGAATATGAAAGAGTTTGGATACAATATGTGACATCTCCAAATATCAGTCCTATAGATTGGAGGTAGAACCTCCATTGTTGCTAACAAAGGGAACAGTGGAAGCATGGCATCACAAAAGTTGATTTTTCCAATCAGGTTAAAAAATTAGATGGGTCAAGTCAGGAGAAAATAAAAATTCATCAAGATAATACTAGTGTTGATATAATCAGTCATGGAAAGGATAAACCAAATTGCTTCAAGAAATAAGTTGGTGTTAACTATCCAAGGCTACTCAGAGAAAATGACTAG
Organism: Picea mariana; assembly: GCA_032191745.1. Classification (NCBI taxonomy): domain Eukaryota; kingdom Viridiplantae; phylum Streptophyta; class Pinopsida; order Pinales; family Pinaceae; genus Picea; species Picea mariana. The sequence continues at coordinate 101,409 of JASDQU010010647.1, read as the reverse complement.
AAATATAATTAGGTCAAGAAGGAATTGGATAAGAGGGATCCAAGTAACAGGGGAATGCTGAAAATTAATATCAAAATAATATGTGGGGGAAAGTATGAAAAGTAGACAAGGAAAAACTTCTGGATGGAGTCAAGCCCATGAATATCCTAAGATAATGGAAGAAGAAAAAATGAGATAGATATGAAGCTAATAGGAATGCATGTCAACACTCTAGGAAGAAAATCTAGAATAATAGAGGATTGTTGATGCACTCCAAATTTGTGAAGGTATTTCCATAAGATCATGAAGATATCAAGTCAAGAATAATTTAAAAGTGAAGTTACTTCCAAAGAGAAATCAATAAGGAAATAGGAAGAAGAAAATGGTTCTAAGCATGGTTTTGAATGCAGAGGAGCTGGTTCCTAACAAGAAGTCGTCTTAAGTGAAATAGAGCCATGAGTGACAACCCAAAATTTTGGAGGTATCACTTGAAGCTATGGTGGTAAGGTGAAGGAATTACTTTTAGTTAATTCTATTCAGATAGCAAAGGAGGAATATGTGCATCCTTACAATGTGCTAGAGATTGCCTAGGAAAGTCAAGTTTGAGGCTAGTTGGAAAAGGGAAGAGAAGAGTACAAGAAAACCTCAAGTACTAAAGTATTCAGTCAGGAAAAGGGTTGAAGAAGTACAATCCTTAAGAGTAACTAGGTGTTGAAGAATCTAGAGTCTATAAAACATCTTGGTTTGGAATTTAATTAATCCAAGTACGAGTTGGGATAGTAGGATCTAAGGGATAAACGAAAGATGAAGGTTAATATTATCTTAGTTCATGACAATAAATGCAAAAGAAGCCAAGATTGATTTGGCTAGAAACTATGAAGATTAGAACAAATAATGTACAATGACTACAATGAGAGCACACGAAGATCTAGGAATCCAGGAAGAATTGTAGACTTCTGGGATCAACAAGGAAAAGTTTTACAGGGAGAAAGAATTTGTTGCAATTTATGTGGCAGCAAATATGTTATGGTTTGTTGGGTCAGCCAGAGGAAAGAATGCTTGCATGTTTTCAAGTGTTGCTAGTGATGTTGTTGCATATGGAAGGAAGAAACACAAAGTTGAAGTGTTGGTTATAAGTTTGATAAAAGAAGCATGGAATCTTCTATTGTCATCAACCATCCAAGTAGCATCGAGTTTATTAATGGAATTCATGCATGTATGAATTTTTATTACTCTTATTGCATAATTGTTGAAGGAAATTCAGGTAAGAATTTTCCCCCGATTGAATTTTTATGATACATACGATGGTTTTATTTGAATGCATTAACATGAATAATATACCACTAGATGTGGTAAAGGCTAGAGGCCTATTATAGTTATCAAATATTTTTAGCTTTTGAATGCACACACTGACATAGTAGAATGTCATGTTAATTTGGTTATGGAGTAATAACCAAAGAAAATAAAAGATAACAACTTGTTATAGGAATGAATGGAAGTAAAGATAGTCATGTATGAGACCAGAACATGGTTGGATATGAAAAAGTATGGATATGGAAAGGTTATGAACCACACAGGTAGCAAAAGATTCCTACCTCTAAATAAAACTTGGATTGTAACCTTTTTTCTAACACTAATGAACACCACATAATTACATTCTTGGTGTAGTGTTCAGGTCGAAAATGAAGGAAGCCAATTAATTGGGAAGACAATAGGAAGTATGTGGGGAATGTGTCAAGAGATTGGCCATAATTCCAACTTATGGATAGTGAGATACATGATTGAGATGAAGAGAATTATGTAATTCAATGCAATGTGCATTGAATAAATATGCATTGAGAGTTGCAATCATGCATGGCAAGTGATATAATTGTATACTTAAATGCATTTGTGGAATGCATTTTGTAAGTGCATGCATATATATTATGGCATGGGAATAATTGTTACTAACATCTGAAATGTTGTTAACCCATGAAGTTGATAGAAATTGCAATAGGGAAGTTGCAAATCAAGTAGTCATGTAAGCATTGACTATAGAAAAATTTCATGTTCAAAAAAAAAAACAAGTAAATAACTTACAGATATTAATTAATAACAAGCATATGCATAGAATGATGGGTCATTCTATTTTATTAAATTGTTTGGTAATTGTGATTGAGTTGCTAGGTGAAAGAAATTCTAAGATCATTACATAAGGTTTTGTACATATTGCAATTGAATTATGATGTACAGGAAACACTGACAATTTATTGGCTATATGCAAGATGAAGCATTGCAGGAAAAATGGTGTGCAATTTGGTGCCTTTGGAAAACCACAAGGAAGGTTGCATTCATAATATGGAAACAACCAAGAAGAATTATGAAATAGAATTTCATGTTTTGGGGAAAAGATGATTCCCTTTGAACTAAGTTTGAGTTTCTAAATAAATTCTTTTATGTTTTCTCATGATAACTGCATGTGGATGATGTAGATGAGATGATGTTGATTAAATTTGGAATGTTGACTACAAAGAGGAGCTCAGGGATGATGTTGATTGGAGACAACAGATCTTACCCTGTGGATCCCCGGTAAATCTAAGTGTGTGTACACTTCTCCTTGGGTTGCCTTCGAGAAGGTTGGAGCCATGGAGGGAGAAGTGTGGGGATAGGTTCCCCAGTATGAGGCCTAGTGGAGGGTACTTGGAGACCTTTGAGGGAAGTTGGAACTCCTAGAACCATGATGCTCTGAGACTTCCTGTTTGGCCTGTATTGGATCCCTAGAAGGGGATTTGAGTAGTCGATCAATTTTTGGACATTGAAGGTGCATACTACCTTGGTTTGTATAGGCATGTGGGGAATATAGATCGTTGGTTGGACTGTTGTTGAGGTTTAGTACCTTGGCCTAGACCATGTTGATATTGATTGTGAACTGTGGTTATATTGGGAAGCCATTTCCCTGATGAAGTGATAGCCCCTACTCGGGGGTGATATGTTGTTGAGAGTTTATTAGCAGTGATATCTAGGGCTAGGTGGAACGTCATGGATCTACAACAAGTCAGTGATTTCAATAAGGTTTAATTGAAGCATGTTATAAGGAACAATGAGATGAATTCTTTCGTGAAACAACTCTATGGAATAGAGAAATTGAGTTTCAGCTGCAGTAGGAACACAAGAATTGGTGATTGAAAGTAGAGCACCAGGTGGATAACAAGCTTCCAATAGATAAATCTTGGATATTTTTGAAGAATTTTGAATTGTATATGTACAAGCAAGTTTCACTGAGGACAATGCAAAAATAAGGGGAAGGGATTGTAATATCCCCAAGTAGAACCCCAGTTGTAATTATGAATTGTAAACATTTTTGATAGGTTGGTGAGATGAGTTATAATAAGCCAGGAGGCTTATGTGATGATTAGGCCAAAGAGCCTAGATGCAATGGCCAATGAGCCTATTATTGTATATGTGTAAATACTCATATATTTAATATAAATACATCATTGCGTATAGATTGACCACGATAAAAGAGAATGGGGGACTAAGCTCCACTAGGTAGGGAAAGGGAAGGGGCTAAGAGGCTAGGAAAAGGGGCCAAGCTAAAGGGATTACCTCTAAGGGAATAATATTATATTATTAATTCCTTAAAATACTAAGGTTTGGGAAATAAACCCAATTAACCTAAGTTCCTTTGGGGAGAGGAACGAACTCCAAATGGAGAGAAATGCACTTCAAGAGTGCCATGTGCCAACTCGGTCACATGCAATTATAACTCAGAGTTCTTACTTTTTTGGGATCATCTAGCCATTCTCCACAAGAACCCACAAAGGCACGAAGGGAACCAATACCTCCACTATTGACCTCTGCCATTGTGAACCTATGAAACTTGCAGTTAGACTTGAGTTATCCTATGTATTTCCTTTCAAGCTGGGTGCAACTGTATTTTCCTGAGCTTTTACTGTGTCATAGCAGTTGGTTGTTGTTGCAAACACAGTTCCTTGGCTGAGCATGGCTTTCTTCCATATTCTACGCCCTTATCTTTTTTCGATTGTTACCATCACCTGTGCATTAGCCGAATGTTGTTGTTGTATTTTCTTACGAGCTGGTTTGAAGAAGCGGGTTTCCCGGCATGTGCGCTACTCTCTCCAGGTGAGAGAGAGTTTGGTGTGATTGAATAAGAAGGTTGTCAGGCTTGTGAGAAACTCTCTCCAGGTGAGAGATATTTTGTTAGGAAAGTAAGTTCTCTTGGAGAGAGTCCGACACCAACTACAAAGCTCTGAGAATTATTGATCTGGCATGTTTATGAGACACTGAAAGGGAAGTGGAGCAACCGGTGGACTGTGGAACAGTGAAGGTGCATATTCCCATGGTGGAACAAGCATGTGGGCAATGGGAGTCCATGAGTATTGGGCATAAGTAGGCTCTTGGAGAAAATCCTTCTAGTTGCACTGTGGAGTTTTCAATAGCCTCATCCTAGCCTAGGAATGCCCTTTACCAAGGTGAAGTTTAGTCCCAGCTCTGAGGTGACTCACTGTTGAGAGTGATCAACATCGTGGTCTATCGCTGGGAGGTTCATGGAAGGTTTGCACATAGTTGGTGGTCTTCTATTAAAATATAAGTACCACTTCTATGTTCATTTACATGTTATGTATATGTACATGTGTTATAATTGATGAGTAATGCATGTGTAGGCTTATTGTTATTTCCGAATTAATCTATGTATGAACATAATATGTTTTCTGTTTATGTTTATATTTATATGAATATGATAATTTTTGTTTCTATGAGTAGCATGGCCTGGCCATTGGTGGCCGGTGACGTTACAAAATGTTATTAGAGAAGAAAGATGTTCGTTTGTGGCGTTTCCCAGTGTTTTGGGTGGCTGGGGATGTTACAGGAGAGAAGGGGTGGGAGGGAATGTCATTGATGAGGATATAAAATAAGTAAGAGGAGGTTAAGTTCAGGATCCAATATACCAAGGTAGGTGCGAAGACAAAAGCAAGAAGTACAGATTCCACGTATGCCCATCTTATCTTGTCAAACACTTTAGAGAGATCTAACTTTAATAACATACCTGGAGTGTTGACCATTTGAATAGAGTGGATAACTTTGTGCGTGAGGATGAAGTTGTCAAAATTTTTCCTTCCTTCCACATATTTTGACTACTCGGGAGAAATGATGAAGGGAAGGGGAGGTTTGAGGCATCGAGCGATCACCTTCGTTAAGATCTTGTATATTACATTGCATAAGGTTATTGACCTGAATTGTTTTGGGTGAGTGACTCTCAATTCTTTGGGGATGATGGTGAGGAAGGTGGAATTGAGTGCAGGGATAACTTGAACTAATTTTTGAGAGTACTCAATGATTTCTTAAACTTCCTTCCTTATCATGTGACAACAGTGGTGGAAAAAATAAATAGTGAAGTCCTCCTAACTAGGAGCTTTTCCTTCTAGAGTGTATTGAAGCATGAGGGAAAATTATTCAATTTTCATAGGCTGAAGAAACGATTCATTATGTTCCTGAGTTATGTTGTCCGGAATGTGGTGAGTGATTTTTTAAAAGGTAGGAGATCGATCGCCTAGAGGTTCGGACAACAGACCTTGAAAAAGAGATCAGTTCCTTCTTGAGGTCGTCGTGAGAATGGAGAGTTTGTCCTTTTTCTGTGACGAGGTCTGAGATGTGGTTGATATGTCTACGCTAGATCATAGATCTGTGGAAGAACTTTGTGTTCCATTCCCCCTCCTAAAGCCATTGTATCCTAGATTTTTTCCTCGTGAGGGTATCCTCTGGTATGCGCCTTTCATCCAAATTTTGATTTATCAATGCTTCTTTCTCTTCAAGTTCCTCTGTGAGGCCCTAATTTTTGATTGGGATGATCATTCAAATTTTGTTGGGCCTCAAAGATATTTCCGAAGGTCTATTTGTTCTAACGCTTGAGGCATTGCTTGAAGTTTTTTAATCTTTGTTGAAACTAATACATTTTGGAACCATGTCAGATGGATGCTTCCTTCCACTAAATGGGGGTCATTGCTTAGAAGTCTGAATGACTGATCAAAAATCACTCAAATATGAAGGGCTTGCGACCAGGAGAGCCTGAGATATCTAACCAAAGTTGATTGGGACAATGATCAGATCTAGGGGCATTGAGAATGTTGGCTTCCATGGCGCGTCCATCCATCAAGAGGGATTCTGATACTAGGAAGAGGTCTAGGAGGAATACGACCTGTTGGGACCCTAATCGTCGGTTCAAACAAGTATACAGGCCATTTTTTGTTTCTAGGTCAATGAGACCCATCTTGTCAATTAAAGATTGAAAATTCCCACACTCCACCTCAAGTCTGTGAACGCTCTTATTTTCTCATCTAGATTGCATATCATTTGAAAATCGCCACCCAATATCCATCTATGATCAATGGTGAGGGTATCAAACCCTTCCATATTGTGAATGAAGGTTATCTTGTCCCTTTGAGAAACCTCACCATAAACATTCGTAATGAAGCCTGGCCTATTGGAGCCAATAATCATGTATTCCTTCGAGATTTTCTATCTGGTATTAAATAAGTTTTCCATGAGAAGAGAGCTTGGGTTCCATAGGATGGAAAAACCACCTGTCATTCCTATTGCATGGGTTCTTATCATCTTCCCTTACTTCCATCAACGAGTCAGAATTTGATCCATTTTTTCACCTACAAATTTTGTTTCTTATAGAAACATGATGTCAAGTTGTTTCGCTATGGTACAATCTTGTAGAATCCTTTGCTTACTATGACCATTGAGTCCCCGAATATTGCAAGAGATGACATTCATGATGAGGATGGGGAGGGGAGAGAGGGAAACTTGTCATAGATAAGATGTATATGACCTAAGTTTACCATGAAGTGTCCAATCTCTTATATGAGCTTCAGCGTGGATTTTCTACCTCTTTTCTTTTTTTCTTTCTAAGGCTTGGCTGCTCTTTAATTTGACTTCCCTAGATGCCCAAACTAGAACTGGATGTAGATGTGGAACCCACTGAGGAGTGTAGGAAAACCTTATGAACTTTGTGTAGATGATCTGGAGGGATGTTGTATAGTTGTTGTTGGCAATAAGCTTGTTCAAGATGTACCAGATCTATGCCTCTAAGATCCTACTCATCTAGGTCCATTTCAATGTTCCCTTCTTCTAGTTCCAATGGTTCACCATCCTTAGTGTTGGAAGTGAAAATGGGATGAATTTTCCCCAAGACACGGGTGTTCACCATTTTTCCTTTTGTGTTTCTTTGGAGAGAATTTGTTAGCAGCGGGATCTACGGTTCATCCATGTTCTATGGTATTTGATGTAGGACATTGAAAGATTTGTTGGAGGACGGTTCCCTGGTTTCATTTGTTGTTATTTTCCTGGTCACTTGGCGATGCCTGTTGGCTACATGTGTGAATCCATCTTTTGATTTCCTTGTTTTAGGGTTTTCTCCCTTGCATGCGAAGTTAAGAGGACAATCTATGAAGAGATGTCTGTGTTCATGGCATTTTTTGTAGCGAAAAGGTATGTTCTCATAATCAATGGTTTGAGACCAATCCTCATCATGATATTCAAGGGAAATGGAGCCTGTTATGGGATTATATATATTCAGGTAAACACAAATATGTGCATACAAGGTATAATTTATCTTCTTGGTTTCCTCTGAGGATTTACCATAAACCCCTATAGTATTTCCAATGCTCGCAAGGACTTCCTCTAGCCATAACTCCCGTGGAAAGGAATATAGTCGAATCCATACTAGTGCATGTGCAAAATCCTTTGTCTCAGGAATAAACTTCTTTTTCCATAAGCACAGAAAGAGGCCATCTGAGTTGAAGAAGTAAGGTCCCCCGTCAAAGATGCAGTTTTGATCCTCTAGGTTGTGTAATATTATGGTGAAGGAACCCTTGGACCCTAACTACAGTTCAGAATGACCTTTGGGTTTCCACCACTGATGTATCCATTTGACAAGCTTGTGTTCAGAAGGCCATAGGCCTAAGAATTTGCCGACCAAGGCATAATATCTCATGTATTGTTTTTGCTCGTCAATTCTAGGCGTACTGATTACTTATCCCAGTGCTAGCAGTGCTTGAGGGATGCATTTTTCGGGTTCCCAAGGGCACACTTCCTTCATCTGAGTATTTCCTGAATCAATTTCCATTTCTTATCCTTTGGTTCTGCCTTCGAAGAAAAGTTGGGATTGCAAATCCAAGAGTGGTTCCAAGGACGACTATCTGGATCTGCCACATGAGTTTCCCTATGTCGTTGCTTGACTGTAGGAGGCACCTCACAACCCTCCCTTGCTCGGGAGCATGGTTTTCCCCATGAGTGTATGAGAGGGCCGAACAGAAACCCTAACCCTAGCACACAGAGCTAGAGTTCACGTTCATTACGAAAATTGTATATATTTACATTTACTTTTCATAAAAAAATTACATTTAGATAAATGTAAATGTATAAATTAATTAAATATTTTTTTTTATAAATATTAGAAAAAATCAAAATTTAAACGTTAATTAATATTTAATTAACAATTAATTAAAATAAATATTAAGTTTAACGTTGATTTCCTCATGTACACTTTTACATAATAAATATTTATTATGTATAAAATAATTAATACATTTACCTATTTACATAAATAAATATTGATTTCCTTTAATAAATATTAATTTAATCTACTTAACATTTATGTATTAATACTCTAATATATTAATTAACATTTAATACTTAATTTCCCTATTGATATAAACCAATACATTATGTATTAAGTATTTATTTTCTTTATTTAAATACTTAAATACATTTATTTCATTTAATACATTTAAATATGTTGATAAGAAATTAATATAGAGAATCAATCAAGTATTAAATTAATATATAATAATTAATATTTAATATTAAATTTATATTATATATTATTTTAATTAAAAATAATTGATATTAAAGCAATTAAAAAATATGTGCTAAATATTAATCCTAACTCTAAATAATAATATTTTTACTTTGTTTTTCCCTTTCCTAAATAAATTTTTATTTTATTTTTCTAATAATTTTTTACTTTACTTTTCTTTTTCTAATAATTTTTTAGAACTTTTCTTCTTTCTGGCCCTAGTTGCCAATATCTTATGTTGAATGGCCCATCGTCAAACTTTTCCTCCTTGCCACGCCCTAATTTCCATTGTCCCCAATGGATTATCTTATGCGAAATCCTTCTTTTCCGGTGTCCCTAATGGATTATCTTCTACGAAATCCTTCTTATTTTAGCCGCAAGGTACCTTTTCCTAGATTTAAAAAAAAGAAAAGAGAAAATTATTTTCAATCGGCTAAGTACCATATCTTATTGAGGCGTGAAAGGGCCCTGCATGTATATAATTCATCCTAATATAAATATATATTTACCTAATATTTAAGTTAAAAAATTAATAAATAAATATATGATGAGCGAAAGGGCGAGCATGTAGGGTTCAAATATAAGCAATTAATATATTTTTATTAAGCTCTCAATATATTTACATTGAACATTTAATATTAAAGTATATACTAGCTTAAGACATAAAATGACATAGCACAATAAAAGTTTCAAATGAAGGATTACCAACTTTGTTTCCATTAAAAAAAACTACACTAAAAAACAAAGTCTTAAAAAGTCGGATAATACTTAAAGTTTAAGGAGGGATGAAACATTTTATTTATACAATATTATTTATCTCACGTTATTTCAATTCTAATATTATCTATCTCACGTTGAATTGAGTAAATTATATGGTAGGTTTTTCCAAATAAATAATTAGATATTTTGTTTTTGTTAGAGTGAAAATGAGGTAATATTAGAAAAAACAAAATAATATTTTAATTAGAATAAAGTAAAAAATATATTAAAAAAAATATAATATTATTTTTTCTCTAACATCTCATCCCACACTCACCCTAACGTTGATATTAATTGAAAAGATGGAAAATGATGTAAATAGACATCTATCAACCGGTTTTACTACTAATCGACAAATTACCAAGGAGACGCACAGAGTCTCCCTTGACTATGTGCCCGTTGGAACTTGCCAGAAACAAATTTGATATGACGTGACAAAAGCTTCCAGCCGAAGTAGCCCCTCGCCCGTTGGAAGGACGTTGAAATGATGTTATAAGAAGCTTCCACCCGAAGTAGCCCCTCGCCCGTTGGAAGGACGTTGAAATGATGTTAGAATAAGCTTCCACCCGAAGTCAAGAGAGCAGCAGTGTAGGAGGTTAAATCGAACAAATTTTAATTTTTATGGGTTTAAATCTTGAGGATAGAGCGTTTTAAAGGAAATTAAATTGTATT
>JASDQU010010647.1:69925-89972 GCA_032191745.1 Picea mariana | reverse complement strand
TTTGAATATATGTTAAGTTTTGTAATTTTTTATTTTTTTTTTTCTATTTTTTTAACATGATATGAAAGCCATGGTAGTTGATGTTAATATCAAAGTTTCTTGAATATATGTTAATTTCTCCATGTTAGTGGTTCATCAAAAGTTTAATGTGAATAATGTTAAATTAAATATATGTATTTATGATACTAATTTATGGTAGTGGTCTCCGATATCAAAACCATGGTTGTTGATGTTAATATCAAAACTCCTTGAATCTATGTTAATTCCTCTATGGTAATGGTCCATCAAAAGTTTATTATGAATAATGTTAAATTAAATATGTGTGTCCATAATACTAATGCATGGTAGTGGTCCATCAAAAGTTTAGTGTGAATAATGTTAAATTAAATGTGTGTTCACGATATTAATCCATGAGATTGATGAAGAGAGTGTGAAAATTTTATTATAATCATAACATATCTAGTTTATAAGTGGCATAGATTTGGTCCAACCTTGATTTCTTCCCCGAACAAAAGAAAGGAGTACATGGATTAATGTTCGCCTTTGGAAGTAGAAAGTTTGTTCAAGGGATCTTTTGTAGCAACAATGATCTTTTGTAACAGCAATGATCAACCTCCATGGTGGTTGAAACCCTAGCTAGATCATTGATCTACCACAATAATCAATGTGTACCTCGATCCAGGACCCACCGCACCATTGATGTCCAGATCGATTCACTTACTTAACTGAGATTCCCTATTTGATAGTAGAAAATAGAGCATTGTTGAAGTCACAATGGAAGTGTAGATCACACATACCACAGATCTCTAATTCAAGGTATTATTAAAGTTACCCAATTTCGTGTTCATTATCCTGTGTGAGTTCACAACAACTAGTTATGCCAAATTTTGAAAAAAAAATGAGCAAATTATTATGTATTCATTTATAATAATGAAAAGTTTCGGTAAATTATTGAAAAGTTGAATGGTTTCATACAAATCATATTACGATGCACATTCTTTTATATTCTCTAAAGTCAAGTGGAGAAGGATGTAACAAAACTAAAGTAGAGGCCTATTCATTCCCATTTGTTTTTGTTATTTGATATTGTTTTCAATTAAGACAATTGAAAGCCTTTTTGATGAAGCTATTTACCCAGTCCAAAGATTTGCATATTTATTTTGTGACACTGGATCTAGGTGTATTTTTAAGAGGTCGTATTATAAGATATTGCTTTAAATCATTTTTTTTTATATTAAGACCTCGATGTCACTCAGAATTTGGAATAGGGAATTCGGCCATTTTATGTGCTTGAGTGTTATAAGGCTAGTGGTGTTCTTTTTTCCTAGCCATTGATTCATATTACAAGTGCAAGCATATAGGGATAAGCTAAGCCCTCACAATTGAAAGCAACATAATGAAATTCAAGCACATACAAAGCATATTCAAGCATTCAAGTTGTTAATCGCAATGGTATTCAATGATACATCTACATCAACATTGATTTCAATGTTCAACATTAATTCAACATTTGATATTTGCAATAGTTCTTTTTTACAAGTGACAAATAAAAATTTAGTTGAATTTTATTGTAATAGTTGGATGCATTCTTGATTAAACTCGACACCCTCCAATTGTGAGTCTAAATTGAATTGTTGGGTCTTATTGTAAGGGTGGATTTGCAAGAAGCCATGTTTTTTGATATTTAATCACCCTTTTTAAACTAAGAATACTATAGCAAGACCTACATGCCCAATGAGGCTTTATTTACTATTTCAAATGTCTAAAAGTCAATAATTATTAGACTTACTAAACACTTTAATGCTCAATACTAAATAAAAAAATCACAATCCAAAAAGAAACTCTTCAATATATTCTAACTTTTTTGTAAGTTTTGCAAGCCAAAGTTGAACTTGGCTAAGTCCCAATTCTAGCATGATGAATTACAACTCAGTAATGAACAACTTCTTTAGCATTCTAAACTAGATTATGTTCCCTTATTTGAATTTGATATTCATCAATTTCAATTTCTAGATTCCAATAAGTAGCCAACATAGAATCAACACAAAAATGCAAATACATATCAAGATTTCAATGAAGCTAAAGCTATACATGAACTTAAATTTCAAGAGTTCATGGACAAAAATCCAGTAATGGTGCAACAACATGCAATAAATCGACTTCTGCATATTTTCAAGAAACATATTTAGAGAAATCTTTCCAAGACTATGATTAGATCTTGAAAAAAAAAATCATGAAAACCAACACAAAACATGACCTGGATATGATAACGTTCAAATTGAGGATTGAAGAAAATACTAGTTTATGCACTAGTTCATGTTACTTCATTGGTATAATTATTCATAATTGTGATTGAGGGGGGGATGCTAGATTAGTATTATCACTCCTTTATGATTTGTCATCCTTATACTTAATGAGGTGTTAGTCTCTTGGCACTCTTAAATATATGACATGATTACATCCCTGTACTGTAAATTGATATCTTGGGTTGAATATATTGTTGAATATGTCTTAAAGCCTTTTTTTCCAGGTTCTTATTTTGTTTTCTATTTCTTAACATGACTATGGTTGACTTTGATCAATGAGCACTTATGATGGTTGAATATGGTTGAGTATGGTTGGTTAACTATTGAAAACTATGGTTGACGATGATTAAATATGGTTAATTATTGTTGATTGTGGTTGACTATGGTTGACTTTAGTTTCTTATGGTTGAGTTTGGTTAACCATGGTTAATGTTACTTGACGTTAGTTGACCTAAATTGACTATGGTTGAATTTACTTAACTATGGCTGATTGTGGTTAACTATGATTGAATTTGGTTGATCATGGTTAATTATGGATAAATGTTATTCACTATGGCTGAATTTGGTTCACAGTGGTTTACTTGAGTCCACTCTAATTAACTATCATTAGATATGGTTGAGTTCATTGACAATGTTTGAATTTAGTTGATTTTAGTTGAAGTTATGGTTGAATTTGGTTAATTATAGTTAACTTTGGTTAACCGTGGTTGATCATAATTGAATTTAGTTAAAAATGGTTAACAATAGTTCACTTTGGTTGATAATGGTTGAACTTGTTTGAACAATTTAAGTATGGTTTTGTTTTCTTATCTTTGGGTTGTGATGGTTGACTTTTGTTAATTATGGTTGAATTTCGTGGATTGTGGTTTACATTAATTTATGATGATTATCTATGGTGGACTCTGAAACTTTATATTTGAATTTGTTTGACTGTGATTTATTTTATTTTAAGCATGGTCGGTTAACTATGGTTCCTACAGTTGAATTCAGTTGATTGTTGGTGAATTTTAAGAGACTGTGGTTAATAAGGTCCACAATGATTGATTATGGTTCAAATTGGTTAACTTTGGTTGACAATATGGTTGACTTCAATGTTATGTCACATTGAGAAATTTCAAAAGTAATAATTTAAGAGATGTTTTGATGTTAATAATATGCTTGACTTCAATGTTATGCCACATTAAACATTTCAAGGTTATATTTGAGGTTAGTAATATTGTTGAATTTCATGCCATGTCACATTGCAACATTTCAAGAGTAGTATTTTAAGAATTTACTTCATTGTCATGTTACATTACAATATTTCAAGAGAAATAATTTAAGAGGTTGACTTGAATGTTATGTCACATTGTGAGATTTCAAGACTAATAATTTAAGAGGCTATGCTTGAGATTAAGAGAAATATGGTTTACTTCAATGTTATGTTAGTGTTATGTAACATTAAATTATATTTCAAAATAAAAATATGGTTCACTTTAATGTTATGTTACATTGTAAACTTTCAATAATAATAATTTAAGAGCTCATGTTTGAGACTTATAATACATTACTCACTTCAATGCTATGTCACATTCACTACTACAATATAAGGTTGTTGTGTCACATTTACTGGTGCATTGTAGTGTCATCCTCCAAAAAAATAAATCAAGTTTTTACGATGCAAAACATGATGCAAGGGGTGTGTCACCATTTCCATCGCATTTAAGTTAGTTTTGCATCAATTGTGTGATCCTTGAAGAATCATTATTGCATCTTTGTTTTTTAGGCATGCTACTTTTATATGTCGAATTTGCATCACTTTTATTTTTGTGTGATCCTTGAAAAATCATTGTTGCATCTTTTTTTTATGCACGCTACTTGTATATGTCAAATTTGCATCACTACTACATAAAAAATTATTAGAAAACAAGTTCTCAACATTTATTTTGCATCAAAACATGGTTCTTACATATTTCTAGTCTCATTGTTGTACTAGCATTGTTATGAGTCTTGGAGGTGTTATTTTGCATAAAAACATGGTTCTTACATCTTTCTAGTCTTTAACTGTTGTACTAGCATTGTTATGAGTCTTGGAGGTGTTGTTTTTGTGACATAGTTTAAATTATTGGCATCATATTAGTGACGAAACATGAAACTTTTGCATCATGTTTGTGTCTTATAAGCGTCATATTGCTTTATTTTATTTTTTTGTTTAACTTTGTTTTTATGATGTGATTATCTATTCATCATTGTTTTTGTGTCATATTGAAATAATTTCGTGACATATTGACATCATGATGCAATCATTTTAATATTACAATTACATGTTTTTAAAATCAAAATTATGTTATTAATTATTTTACTATGTTGATTAATTTTATTATTATTATTATTATTATTTAATTATTATTAATCATTAGGTTATTTTTATTTTGTTAATTTCTTGTCATTTTACCAATCGTATTTTTTTTAGGCTTGAAACCTTATTAATGTAGGAAGGATGATCAAACTTGGGATTGATGAAAATTTTATAATAACATAGTTATCTTTCGTTTTTTATATTTTCATCTCTCCATGATATTTTGGGCACTATCATTCCAAATTTAATTTTATGCTTTCATCATGTTAAAAGGTTATATCATATTAGATGCCTCAAATATTTGACTAAATTTTAATCAAAGTTGGGTTATGCATGATTGTAGAGAAATGATGAAAAAAACCTCTTATATAACTTGTGTTTCTATAGAATATAACCTTTTAGAGCTTGACATTTGGTGGGATGCATATCAATGCCTATGGAGAGAATGTGATATAGAATATTTTATATTTTAAGTAATGAATTACTTTTGAATTTGTTAAATTTTTTAAGTTTTTATAAAAATTTCCACCCCTACAAACATAGAAAATCATTAACATTGGGAGATTAGTGAAAAATGATTTATTTTTATTCCAATGCCAAAGTTATAATGGTTTGACAATTTTGAATAAAAATAAAATGTAACTTTTCCACATCATTTTAATTAGAAATTTGAATTTGTAGTATTTTTCATATATCACAAGTGAAATCTTACTTTGTCTTATATGTAATCTTTAATTCACTTTAAGTGATGTTTTTTCGGAAGAAAGTGGAACAACTCCATCCTAACTCAAACTTTGTAATCTTTGTCATATAACACGAGTTCATTCTTTTCTTATATGTTCGTCCTAAAACTCACTTTGAGTGATGGTTTCATATAAAATATCTAAGAAAAACTCTTCCATCCTACATTAATTACGAATTTGAATTTATAGTATTTGTCATATAGCACCATATCATTCTTCTCCTTTTATGTCCATCTGCGAATTCACTTGAAGCTATGATTTTGGACAAGTTACCTAAGTGTAACTTCCCTCCTATCTTAATTACAACTTTGGCTTAGACTTTGATTCTCACTTTTTATTATGTGTCCATTACCTTATTAGTCCCTATCGAAGGTTAGGACTCTAGGGATTGATTTACGGTTGATCACCAATTACCTTGGCTTTGACCATTAATATTTCTCTCAATTCCAAAAGATTACATAAAGTAAATGAAATAGTTATTTTTTTTATATAATTAAATTCATTTTATTGAAAAGGCTATTGGCCAACAAACTTGATCTCTTATTGCCTAGATGCATATTTTCCCTGTTATGCAACCTAAGTCTAAGTTTTCCTAGATGCATAGTGGAGATGCATATTTTCACTGTTATGCAACCTAAGTCTAAGTTTTCCTAGATGCATATTTTCAGTGTTATGCAACCTAAGTCTAAGTTTTCCTAGATGTCTAAGTCTAAGTTTTTGCAGAGATGCATATATGTTGGGGCTTTAAATTGATTTAAATTGTTATTAGGTTGCTTCTTCAGAACTTGCGGCCACCGCCTTTGCCTCTGCCTCCACTTCTCCGTCTCCATAACCTGTGCCTCCACTTCCTTCACAACTTCCATCCACCGCCTCCACTTCATTTCCTTATCGCTTAAAGAGAATCTATCCAGCTCTTTTACTTGAATCAACAAAATCTATCCAGCTCTTTTACTCGAATCAGGGAAGATTGACTCGAGCTCTCCTTTTCAATTGCAGCAAGTTTCTATTTCCTTCCTTCGAGCGAAAGAACAAGGGACTAACTTTGATTATTATAATTCAGAGATGGAAATCTAGGTGGGAAGGGAATCACATCACGCACACAAACACCATCATTAGGCTTTCACTACTGAGATGAGATAAAAAAGACATGCAGGAAGGATATTTAGAGAGAGTTAGATGTAGGAACTTTCTTCCATTGCTGGCTATGTAATGATTTCTCTCACTATTTTTTGTTTCCTCTGAATATTACTATATATATATATCAAACAATAACCAGGTTGACCAGTAAAAATGCTTGTTTCAATGAGTCCTAAGGTAAAGGTATTGTAGGTCTGGTTTGAGGCCTATTTGTCTTTGGTGCTCGAACTATAATTTTTCAGTAGGAAAATCGCTTATTGAATGCATTTAAGTTCCTTCCTCAATCCTTTCATCCATCTCCACCTGCACCAATACCAAGCCCCTTCACACCACATTTCATACCCCTTTTTACTCCTCTCTTTGCAAGGAAACCACCCTTAAAACCGTCTCTCCTTTTAGTCTAGCGACTTCATTCCTCTCCTTATCAGTCGAGTCACTTAGCTTACCTATCCTTTCAGTTGAGCGAATTAAAGAAGGTGCAAGACCAAACCAATATGATCTTTCCTGAGTTATTAGGTTCGTCAGCCTGTGATTTCTTTGAAGTCTACGTGTCAAGAGTAAGATTGTTGTATCTGAAGGAGTACAAGCAGTACTTGGTTAAATAGAGGAACATATTAGATGAGAATAGTACTTGGATTTTAGAAGCTTGCGAGGGTGATGGTTTGAGGTAAACTGGCTAGGTAAATGCATCTGGTGGAACTGTAATTGGATCTGTGATTTTAGCCAGTCAACTAAAGAGAATGTTAGTTTGATACCCCAACCCACCAAGAAGCCCTCTTGGATTGAATAAGTGCATTAACCTATATAATCGCGTTGTCAATTGCCGAAGACAGTTAGCTGGAAGATGAAGTACGTTTGATCCCAGTGAAAATTAATTATATTATTTCAGTCATAAGTGTCTTCAATTCTATTACATTAAGGCAGTTTCAAAAGAATAGTTCTGTAACATCTAATCCTCAAGGTTCGGTGCCCTATAAGCGAATGAATTAATTGTTGTATGGCCCTAACTCTTTATTAAGCAACTGATTTTTTATGAAAGCAATTCGAAGTGCTAGTTCACCACTCAGTCGAGGAAAAATGAGTTTCTACGCTCAGATTTCTATGACCTATGATTAGCAGGCTGAAACATAAAGGATTTATTACCACCGTAAAGTATAAGTGGAATGATATGTTCCTTCTTTCACTACTGAATTCAAATTCTTTTATGTGCAGATTATGGCTAAGGGAAAGAAACCACCACCACCAAACCCACCTAGTGAGAAGGGATAAACAAGGGAGGGATAGAGCCAACAATTCCAGGTTCAGATAGAGACCCAAAACCACCGTACAAGCTGGAATCAACCGGGATACTTTCACCCACTGAATAGGGACATTGGAGGATCAAGACGTGTGTGTATGGATGGTAATTAGTCATCAAGTAATATTGGAAAGCCTGAGCGATCCAATAACCATCGAATGGGATCAAACACACACACATACATAAAGGACACCCTTTCCTCCTTCTAAGCATCTATCTCTTTTACATCATCTCATTTAGTGGTATATAAGAATTCGAGGAAATGGTGGCATATGGATCGTTGAGGTAATGGAGCCAATCTAGAAAGGTTTGTTAAGACACCAAGTTGTGAGTTGATGGCCCCTATCTAAGGGAGTGCCTTTTGTCCCCACCAGTTGTCTCTGAGATATATAAATCCTTTTTTATAATATCACGTCCATGCAGTCATCAGTCAATGATTGAAAATGGACTTATCTCATATGGTGGAAACTTTCACTCTATCTATTCAGCCTCTACAATACTCTTGCTACTTTGGTAAGTGTTCTTATCTAGATTAAAATCAATACCAAGGCTAAACAAGCTTAAGAAGCTAGCTAGTATAGGGTGTTATGCCCAAGAAATGGGAGGGTGTTTTCCCACCTAAAGAATGAAATGAACATGAACTTACGGATAAATGGGAAACACCAGCTGGAAGCTCCACCAGATGAAAGCCCCACAACCGGATGCCCCAAGAAGATTATTCCTCCAGAAGAAAGCATTCACTCGTTATGTTTGTATATAACTAGCCGGATTTATTTGATTACGCCGCTTGAACAACCCTTGGTAGACAAGGAATATCTTATAAATTTCATAGACCCGACATATCAAATCTCCAATGCTACCATAGCTGGTAGGGAAGATAGAGCCTATAGCCACGATCCCATCTTTTGATGGACGGGAAATTGAGTTTCTAAGTGATGGTAGTATATCTAGTGGAATTATAGTTTAATTTAACTGATCCACTATGCACCAATTCGACGTAAAGACAACCTATTAACGTCTAGTAGGAGGTTAAGCGTTAGATGCAGAGGCGGCTTCAACAGAATGTATGTGTATCCTTATTTTCTAGACATGGCCCCTCTAGATGATTATTATTCTAGTGTGGGCTTGTTCCTGTTGGACCTCTAATACATAAAATACAATATACAAAAACTCTATTGAAAGCACCAAGCAAACAACTCAGAATACTGGATCAAAGGATCTTACTCAAATATTTAAGATATGAAAATGGGAGGAGAAATCTGAAAGACTCCATTTCATGTGGAATTGTTTGAAATTGGTCCATATTTATTTCTTTGTTTACAAGTCGCCATTACAAGATCCCATGAATTCTCATGGTTTCCAAAAAATGTAATATAAAGCAATATGTACTGTAACACCTTCATAAACATAAATTAAACAAAAATTACTATGTAATGACTGGACTCCATTGAAATCCAAAGCACTCCATCTCCATGGGATAGAAATTCCTGCAAAATGATTGAATTGAATAACACATGAATAATTGCAACATTTAAGGATTGAAATAAATAAAAACAATACAATGATTATAAATTAATGAGTTGTAGTGTAAAATATATGCTCCTGTGCACTGAGTGTGATGAGGAATGTTTCTGCCACAACTTTCAATGGCTTTCATTGAGGCTAACCAACTTGGGTGCATTGATGAGCTCTGCAATTTGAGGAGTAATAGGATTCTGCTCAGCCTAGCAACCTTCAGGAACAATGCATTCCACTTTAGACGTTGCACCATTGTAGAGATATGTTGAGCATGTCCAAGGTTGTTGATCAAACATGTTCGTGAAGAAAGGGGAAGACGATTCAACATAAAATGTCTCTGTGTGGACTTGGTCTTCATACTACCGAATATTGCAAGTTCGAACCTCCAAGAGCGTTAACAAATTCCAGGTTCTGACCACTAGGGGCTATAGGAAGCATTTTTCAACATCGTACTTCTGCTAACAAACATTTGTTTGACTAGCCCACACCATGTTACAGTTACAAATTTTGAGTTGTTGGCTAGCTTTTGCCAGAGCGTTGTTATTAGGTAACTTCACACCACATTTCAATTACCACTTCTAGGTGTTGGTTGGCAGTGCGACCCAGTGCTAAAAAAATCTACGTATATTTTATAAAAGAAGCTAGGTAGATTTCTCATGAAAAAATGAATGTTCGGGTTTTCATTTGCTGATTCATATGGCATTCACCATGTGGAGAAGCGTGACAATTTCTTGCAAACCTGTATTCTTATCAAATTCAATTTCAAATTCGACAGAATCTACAGTCTGAAGGTCTAGATCATGCGAGTTCATATTAAATCTTTTCTTAGAGGTCAAAGGATCAAATCCCAAACCTATGTCGAGGTTTTTCTGCTAGCCAGTCTAGAATCCTATTAATTATAATGAGCTAAAAAATGAAAACGAATAGGAAGAAGAACCACTCGGAAATCATAGCGAGGAAGAGAAGGAGGATGAGGAGGCCAGAGAATATGTTAACTCAGAGACTGGTGAGAGAGGAAGTCCAAGAGGACCAAAGCCCACCAGGTATAATGACTGGGAGGAAGGTGGCTACTGCAATGATTTTTGATAACCCAAGGCAAATTATTCTTTATAGTTTATAGGGTTTTAATTGTTTTTTGTTCAACTTCTTGTATTACATCTATTCAACTGTTTGTAGGTGCAGATTTTCTTGGGAACAAGCTGGCTGGGCACAGTTAGGGTTTACTTTTATTTATGTTGGGACACTTTTAATTCAATGGGTGTGATCATGCCATGTTCTCATTTTGAAAGAAACTAGTTTGTTTTGCACATGCTCCAAGTGATGTGGTTAAGATAGGTTGAAATGAAGTATTCATACTTTGATAGAAAAAAAAATGTTAATGTTAGATTGGTGGAAAGACATTAATCATCATAGCATGTTTTTAGATATAAATCATCTGGACTATACAGTATATACACTCCGTAGAAGTAAGTCGCCCCACTAATCACGGGCGCTCTGTTCTAAAGTTTGGGACTAAGTAGAGATCTCGTGATACATAAATAACATCCATGTAGTTTACAGATATATATTTATAGTTACAGGTTATAACAGGTGGTTGTGCAAAGTCAGGGTTTACTTTTATTCATGCTATGACCATATTTAATTGAATGGGTGTGATTGTCCCATGCTCTCATTTTGAAAGTAGCTAGTTTTCTTTGCCCATGTTCCAAATGAATCAAGACCCAGCGAATGGTATTGCCCCCCTAAATGCCAAATAATCGATCGAATTATCCTCTTTCCAATACACTGCATCATCTTGTTTTAGATGAAGGAAATTGACCTCTTTTGGGTGAAGGATTCGACACATACAACAATCAATATCAATATAGTGATGTGTGAAGCAAACAATGCAAAAGAATGTTGTATTTATCATTCCAGTGATTTAAGCGATGGTGACAATACCCGCCACATATCAAGATCAATTGGTAGAGTGAATGAAATTGTTCAACTTGGTTGCAGGCAAGAGTGATTGTTGTCTACCTTTCAAATCCCTTGCTTATTTCTTTGAGATTGTGAGGTCCATCTAGTGTTTTAGGTTTCTAATGAAGATGTGTTGATGATTGTGGTGTCGGTAAAGAATTGGTTATAGTAAGCCTTGCCTCTGTCCTTTATGGTGTCCATCTATTATTAGTTTTCTCGTGGTTCTGGATGGTGTTGGTCTTGCCTTTCTAGCCCATTACTTCTTGTGCATTTTTCATACTGAGGTCTTCATGGTTGTAGGTAGTGCTAGTCTTCTCTTAATATCCTAGCATAAATGGTGCAACCGACAAAGGAGAAGAGGAGTTACCATATCTCACTTTCCTTTCCAATAGAATTCAAATGTTTATGGATCTCCAACTAGATTTGCAAGGAGATGTCAAACAAGAAGAGCCTCTGTCATTTTCTTCTTTTGTTTTTGGTTTCATGCAATCATTGAATTTCTATTACACGTACTATGTAAACATAGCATGGAAAATAATTAATCTTTTGTTATTAATCTAGATTGCAGGTCATGGATTGATTCTAGTTCTAGTTCAAATGCAATAGGAGTTCCTTACCTCTATACCTCTGCCCCTATTGGATTTACCTTTGTCTTTGGTGCTTTCTCCTATGCCTCTTGCTCCCACCCAGCCATCGATAAACATCAATGGAACTTAACTATTCATTCCAGTCACTATCTTATCTTAATATTCTCACAACTACATACCCTAACACTCTTGGAGGTCATGGTTTAGGCGACCAAAGTAAAGTAGTAGTCTAAACAAAAAGAATATACAGGGTAACTTGCCGACATGTTCCATCTACAAGTCCGAAAATTGCGAGGTTGTTACATAAAATCACAATTTTGATTGTCATTTCTACAAATTCAATGATTGATACTAAAACAAGTAATCATAAAAATTGCACCTGGAATCTATGCCAAGGATATGGCTGGCTCCATTAGCAGAACTCCTTGCCAGACAAAATATTTTCAAAGACCTGGTCTGTTGATTTTTTAAATCCCAACAAATATTCAAATCACCCACACACCCAAAACCAACAAATTTGAATTTGATAGAAAGAGGTGCTGACAAAGCTGCAAGGTTGCAAGAACATGAGGATAAACAAGTCAGGTTCATCATTGGAACTTAAATGTGCACTCCCTAACCTGAAGCCTTCCCTTGTTTCAATGGCTCAGGATCTTGGTTTACGCCATGGATTTCTAGTGATATGTCTATTTATCTCCACCTGATCTCTACACCATTTCCATTTTTGTAGTGCAATTTCCCTTACACATAGCCTTTAGTGATTGATTGGCACTAAAAACCAATTTCCAAATCACTAAAACATCAAAATAATTGTTAGTTTTATTACGATCCCCATAGGCATCACATTTGTTAACCACTGGATTTTGTGCAATGGATGACGCTACATTCTGCACCACATATATACACAATGTACCAAGTGGGACAATTTAAATTGGTCATGTTGAATTGGTAACTTTACGCAATGTAAAAATGGGCCAACTTAAATTCGTCATGTTCAATGGTAACTTTTTAATATGATATAGATTATGAAAATTTCACATTTTTTTTGGGTGACTTAATAGTTCCAGGGCTTAGGGTTTTTATTTTTTCCAGGTTTGTGTTGTCTGAATTATGAATGTTTTCTAAATTTTTGGTGATCTATGGCTGCTAGCATCTAGGGTTTAGGTTAGCTTTTAGGGTATTGATTTCTTTACCAGACTTTTGTGAAGCACTACCTCTAAGATTCACGATCTTATTTTATATCTACGATTTATTGAGAATCTCTAATTATAGGGTTTGGGGTTTTAACTATTTTCTTAAACTCTAGTTTCACTGACAGAAGCGAGGTGCCCTACTAGTCGGGATCCGTTGACGTGCAACTCATTCTTCGTTGGTTCAATATCTACTTCAATAGTGCCTTACCCTCTATAAATTACCCTCATGAATGGGGCAGATTAGAAGGAAGAGAAAGCACGTGGGTTTAGTAACTACATGGTTGCTCCTCTTGTCTCACCCTGAATGCTCCACTCTGAATTTCTATACTCCACTTCGTTTTGATCCTCGTCTTGCCTATCATTCTCAGTTTTCCGGTTTCTCGCAAAGGATGGGATTATGTATTAGTAAGAGTGTTATTCCATCTTATAATGGTAATAAGATTCATAAGTAACATAGATTAGTATGACCAATAGAACTGGATAACTCATATCGAACACTGCTAGTTTACACAGGCGATGCTTTTAATTGCCTCCATGTTTCCTTTTATGCCTTCTTTGAACCAATGCTTATTGCTAACCTATAAATAAATGTCTTACTGATTCATATTTGGTTTCTATGTCAGAACTACCTTGCATAAGCTTTGACTAATTGAAGAGAGTTAATATGCCTTGGAACATTGACCTCTTGTTCATTAAGGCACTGTTACTCCCATATGAAAGCATCTAATAGATGGCATGCTAGAACATTCTATTGTCTATAGATATAGACAAAGAATATCTCTAATACCAAAGAATCCTTAGATAGCTGGATTGCTAGAACATTCTATTGTCTATAGATATAGACAAAGAATATTTTCAATACCAAAGCATCCTTAGATAAATGTCTTACTAGAACATACATTGTATTGTGTATAGATACAGACAAAGAATATATTCAATACCAAAGCATCCTTAGATAGTTGGCTTACTAGAACATACATTGTGTATTGTCTATAGATACAGATAAAGAATATCTCCAATACAAAATCATCCTTAGATAGGTGGCCTACTAGAACATTCTATTGTCTATAGATATATACATAGATTATCTCCAATACCAAAGCATCCTTAGATAAATGGATTAATTGAACATACATTGTATTTTCTATAGATACAGACAAAGAATATCTCCAATACCAAAGCATCCTTAGATAGATGGCTTACTAGAACATTGTATTTTCTACCGATGCAAACAAATAATATGGCTTTAAAAGACTTTTTTATAAGAATTGATTCATAAGAGGTTCAAGCAACAAGTTGTTTAGAAAATAAGTTGTTTAGCATACATTTTTTATTTGCCTAATCCTCCATCAACTTTGAATCTCTGTATACTTGAGAAGAACTTTAACACCCTTATTTACAACAAATCTTGAGTAAAAGCCACACATCATATAATTATTAGTGACCAAGCCAACAACCTATATAATTATTAGTGACCAAGCCACTAGAAGATCAACATCCATCATGGGTTGCTCCCATAGATAATTTATTGGATCAAAAGTTAAATGTGATTCTTAGAAATAGATTATACCATAATCAAGAATTTATGATTGTAAGCAGGAGGAAAAGACAAATTATATTAATACTTTTTTTTTTTATTTTTTTTTAAATATTTTAAAATAAAAGATATAAACAATGACCACTTGTTCCTCTTTAAATATAATATTTTTGAGGGCTTTCCCCAAAGCTCAGGATATATTAGTGAGGTAGCAATCTTATGGGCAGAGCCATGAGTTAACAACCCTGTGGAAACACCAAAATGGCTCAATGACAAGTCGAAATCAAGTATCTATCTATAATGTATCACCTCACCAACAACGCTCGTGAAATATCCAGAGCTTACCCACCTGGGGAGGGAATAGATGAGAAAATATTAACTCTAGGGGCCCTTGGCTCCATCATCCATCTCCTTGAAGTGTGGTTGTTCATCCATCTAGAGTCCCTCCTCTCATACCAGCTATTGACTAATTGATTGTCGCCTAAGCCTCACAAATATCTAGTGAGCGGACTATTGACCATACTTCCAATCTCACATAGATTTTCTGAAAGTCAAAGATAAAAGTGTCAAGCAGAAGTAGCAGTGCCAGTGCAAGTGCTATAATTCTATACACTGGCAATGCTTTTTAACTTGCAGCTTCTCTGGGATTCCTGAACTTTATCAACTTAATTGATTTGCTTCCTACTGAATTAAATTCATGTATTCCATATGAGAAAAACAATGATTTACCTATGATCAACCCATGCTGGATTCAGGTGTTGAGCTTAGGGACTCGGTACACGAAGCATCGCAATGCTGTAAATATTCGATTTCCTCACACTTTTTATGGATCTCCAACCTTGTGTTTCATTAATAGCTCTGATCTTATTTTTCGGTATAGTATCTTCTAGTATCTTGCTTTATGGACATTTGATGGAGTGAAAGGAATGTTTGACTCAACTATGGAGCTTAGAGATTCAGTACAAGAAGCATTGCAATGCAGTAAGTACTCAATTTCCTCCCTTTTTATGGGTCTACTATGTCGTGTTGCATCAATACCTCTAATTGTCTTTATTGGTATTGTATCTTTTAGTATCTTCCTTATGGACATTTGAAGGAGTAAACAAAATGCCTTTATTGGGTAGACATATCCGGTTAACAGTATTGGCAAATTGGCAGTACTTAAATTCATTTTTTTGTTCATTCTATTTTGAATTTGAAATATTTTTCCAGCTCAAGTATCAATTAGTTATATTAAGAATAATTGGGATATTCAATCTGGATAGAATTATTTAGTATTCGAACTGACTTGAGATTTCTCTCTGGGAGTTTAGTCTTTAGCTTCAGAGATTTATATACTCATCTTATTTCTTTATGCGTCCTGTTTATGTTCATGTATCAGCTATGCAAGAATGGGAAATAACACAAGCATCGTGATCGCATTTTGATTGATCATAACTAGAGAACTCGAATTATGCCTGGTCCCAATAATAAGAACAATAATACAATCAGAGCTTCAAAAAGGGAGAAG
Organism: Picea mariana; assembly: GCA_032191745.1. Lineage (NCBI taxonomy): Eukaryota > Viridiplantae > Streptophyta > Pinopsida > Pinales > Pinaceae > Picea > Picea mariana. The sequence goes on along the minus strand of JASDQU010010647.1, from coordinate 73,847 downwards.
AATGGCCCTCTTATAAGGAAGATAAGACTGATATGCAGTGACCCAGATGCCACAAACCTCTCAAGCGACAATGAATTAAAACATGTATCTTAGAGGAGATTGGTTCGTGAGATACACATGCACAAAAATTTAGTGCAAACCAAAGTCCAAATCCAAACCGAAGAGGATCATATCATATTCAGTGCAGTGGCTTCTATTGTATCATAATTTCTAAGACATATCCTAAATCCTCTGGAGGGATCTCTGATCTCTGCAATCCATTTCCCCCCTCTTCCTCATCTCACTCAGTGGTATTTCCACCTCACTGCACACTCTACATTAGAGGTTGATTCAAATAAGACCGTATTTTCCTTGATAGAGATACAAAATTATCACATGGTTTCCATCATTTACCAGCACCATTTTCCAACACACCCATGCCCCAACCCGGCAGGGACTGCGCTGCCATGCAACACTTATTCTCATTAGTATTCGCATTGGGCTTGCAATATATCTGATTATCTACAGTTATGACACAAAGTATTAATTACTCATAAATAATAGTTACTTTCTTATTTAATTTTCAATTTACTATAGAATCTCTAAGGGTGAGTGAAAAATAATGATGGTTTTTTTTTTTGACATGATGCAAGATAAAAAAAAATTATATAAAAATAGACATCTCTTGACTTGCATAGATATTTTGTGATACCTAAATAATGGATCTATATAGGGTTGGAATTTCAAATCTCAACAACTTGTTAAATTTGACGGTTTCCACGATTCAGATGACGATTTTGACAAATTTAAGAAACAATGTTGATTTTTTTTCTATATTTAACGGGAAAATCGCCCTGTGATGGGCAATTCTCCCATTAAATTCCATCCCTACATCTATATTCTGGGTAAGAATATGAAAGTAGAAAATTGAATAACATCTTTTAATATATAATTTTTATTTATTGGAAATTCCATAACTATATCAATTTTGATTTTTTCTAACATTGTCATTTTATCTTTTTGGACATAAGGTATATACCTATGTATAAGGTATATGCCTATGTTGGTGCAAACTTTTAGTACATAAATGATGGAACACTCACACATTTAGAGATCAAGGATTAATAATGGGAGGTTATTTTTCTAAAGAAAATAAGATTTTTTATTATTATGTTTTTTTATCAACAAAGTCAGTGAGCCCTAAAATTAGTATGTCAAGTGTTGTTGTAGTGTTTGAAGGTCTTAACATAAAAAAAAATGTTTTTGTTTTTAAATGTGTAGAGGTCTATCGCATATTAAAAAAAATCGAAATCTTTGAGGAAGGAAAGTTTAGTAGTCTATTTTTTGCATTAATGATTTATATCACAATAAAAATACAAAAAAAAAATAGCATTCATTTTAAAAGAATTGTATATTTTTAATATGTAGAAACAAGTCTCTATATGGTTGCAATTTCATAATCTATGAACATGTTTAAAATATTGCAATAATTCATCGAACAAAGACATATTGAGAATGGAAAAAAAAAGATCGAATTTTCTATGGTTTATGCATTCCATATCATTGGATTGGTTACTCTAAACATAGCTCTGAAGCAGACACATATTATGAGATATGAAACATAACATGTGATAGGTGGGTAGGATATTTGTTATTAAATGTGATTTCTTTATTTTGAAATTCAAATTCACCACATGTAGGTCCTTCTTGAAATTTGAATTTGACATCACAAAAACCCATGCCTATTTTAGAGATACATAACACATGCTAATTTTAGTGATACACAATGTGTGAATGTTCTAGTTATACATAACACATGTGCATTGTTATTCATGTTAAATCCCACAAATAGTTTGAGGTAGATAATCAAGATCCCTCCCTAGTGGCAGAATTGTATTAATATAAAACACATTAGGCCAATACACACCCATAGAAATTGACAATTTTCTTATTGTAATGTGCAATATGAAAAGGGCATGCTACACTGAATCACCCCTTCATAAATGAAGATAGAGGGCAAAAGAAAAGGGTTAAATCCTCATCATGGTCTCAATTGATTGAGGCCCTCTCTCCATTAGTAAGGGAACAAAAATGAATTGGGATTGAAAACTTTGGCATCGAGCATAAGGCCTCACTTTACATGACTATCCAATTGATTGCTAAACATATTGAAATTCATAAAGGAAAATCACTATTTATAAATGGTTATATTTTGAAGAGAATGATAAATGGTATCCTCATATTGAGTGAAATAAAGGGGCATAATCATATATGAAAATGAACTTTAAAGGCTAGATACCATATTTTAAAAATTCCCATTCCAAGAGCAATAAACCTAGAGAAAGAGAATGTGAGATTGAGCATAGAAACTAAAACATTGTACCTATATGAAAGAGGAAAGAGTAAATCTTGAGATAGGATAATTATCCCCTCCTATGCAATAAAAAACTAGATTCCATCCTAAAACAAAATATGGGCCTCAAATTGAAGGCTTATCTCACTAAATATGGAAAATTCTACTCCCTACATTAGGGATGCATAAGAAACCTTTCCTTAGGGGACTAATGTAGCGAATACATGCATACCAACCACTTAGGTTTCTTGGGATATAAGAAAATGCCATTGTGGTTGAGGATTGAGGGTTAGCACAACGTTGACCTAGACTACGAAGAAGTGAGGAATTGATGGGAATAACCACATTTGCACCAAACACTATACGATGATTTAGTTCATGAATGTCATAGCCTTGAATGTTCCACATGAAAAAAAAAAACCTAAGTTTATATCAGGGATTCCCTGTCATTAGGATACTAAAGTTTATAAAGAACGAGGCATAGATGAGCTACTCCTTTCAAATGGAAGTGATACTTAAATACTCAATTCAAAAAATGGAAAGACTAGTCTAGTTCCAAACCAACCTCTCTATTCACCAATTAATCATTTAAGTGAGGATGTGCAAGAGAGAAATGGAAATAGAAAACTAACAATATTTACCATAAATAGTGTCATCCATGTTGAGAACCCGATGATGTATTCATCAACTAGGCATTGAATTCACCTTGTTTAATGGTTAGAATGGGACACTAGGAACCAGTACAAGGTGAAATTTTGGATAAATTTAGTATCTAACCTCTACATAAAATATACGTCAAACATGAAATCTAGTATCTAACCAAATGAATGTTATTTTGCACAATCTACATCCATTGCATAATAAAAAATCATTAATTTTTGTCTTTCATTCAATGCACAGATTAATTCCAGAAAACACAGGTTGGGTTGAACCACAAGTAGAATTGATAATCATGATTGCTAAGGAATGAGTAAATACATTAGTTTGCATAATATAGGGATCTCAAGAGAGGTTTCCAAAAACTTTAAAATCTAAATCTCAATGTGTTTGGGACCTTCAAACAATAGCAACAAAATGGGTATTACAACAACGTCATGTTAGCATAGCATAAGGGAGCATAATATATACATATATATCTATTTATTTGAGAATTAATGAGGGTAAACATAAGGGATTAATGGTAGAGTTAACTAAAAATATATACATAGTAAGAAATAATTTATCCCGTGGCGTTTCTAGGTAACAACTTGATTTTCATATCAATATAGAGTCACATTGAAACAACATGTAGGCACTCTTGAGGATATCCTTGGCCCCCAGGTGGGGATTTTGGAACCATTTGGATGTTTTTATCATTAGGTATGGTCCTCAATGCCTTATACTCAGTTTGTGAATTTTTCAGAGTGAACCTATCTAATGCAAAAGTCACACAAACTTGCGAGAGAGAGAGAGAAGAGAGGAGAGAAAAAGAATGCATTGTATTAAATGTATGATAAATGGTAAAATACACAGGATATACTCTACATGGCTAAGATAATTCTCCATATTAGAGTTCTAGATATATATAGATACTCATTGATATAAACAAAA
>JASDQU010010647.1:47812-69875 GCA_032191745.1 Picea mariana | reverse complement strand
TATGATACTAATCCATGGTAGTGGTCCTTGATATCAAAGCCATGGTTGTTGATGTTAATATCAAAACTCCTTGAATCTATGTTAATTCCTCCATGGTAGTGGTCCATCAAAAGTTCATTGTGAATAATTTAAATTAAATATGTGTGTCCATAATACTAATGCATGGTAGTGGTCCATCAAAAGTTCAATGTGAATAATGTTAAATTAAATGTGTGTCCATGATATTAATCCATGAGATTGATGAAGTGAGATTGATGAAGAGAGGGTGAAAATTTTATTATAATCATAACATATCTAGTTTATAAGTGGCATAGATTTGGTCCAACCTTGATTTCTTCCTTGAACAAAAGAAAGGAGTACATAAATTAATGTTCGTCTTTGGAAGTAGAAAGTCTGTTCAAGGGATCTTTTGTAGCAACACAGATCTTTTGTAACAGCAAGGATCAACCTCCATGGTGGTTGAAACCCTAGCTAGATATTTGATCTACCACAGTAATCAATGTGTACCTCGATCTAGGACCCACCGCACCATTGATGTCCAGATCGACTCGCTTACTTAACTGAGATTCCCTGTTTGATAGTAGAAAATAGAGCGTTGTTGAAGTCACAATGGAAGTGTAGATCACACATACCACAGATCTCTAATTCAAGTTATTATTAAAGTTACCCAATTTCGTGTTCATTATCCTGTGTGAGTTCACAACAACTAGTTATGCCAAATATAGAAAAAAAAAATGAGCAAATTATCATGTATTCATTTATAATAATGAAAAGTTTCGGTAAATTATTGAAAAGTTGAATGGTCTCATAGAAATCATATTACAATGCACATTCTTTTATATTCTCTAAAGTCAAGTGGAGAAGGATGTAACAAAACTAAATTAGAGGCCTATTCATTCCCATTTGTTTTTGTTATTTGATATTGTTTCCAATTAAGACAATTGAAAGCCTTTTTGATGAAGCTATTTACCCAGTCCAAAGATTTGCATATTTATTTTGTGACACTGAATCTAGGTGCATTTTTAAGAGGTCGTATTATAAGATATTGCTTTGAATTTTTTTTTTTTTATATTAAGACCTTGATGTCACCCAGAATTTGGAATAGGGAATTCGGCCATTTTATGTGCTTGAGTGTTATAAGGCTAGTGGTGTTCTTTTTTCCTAGCCATTGATTCATATTACAAGTACAAGCATATAGGGATAAGCTAAGCCCTCACAATTGAAAGCAACATAATGAAATTCAAGCACATACAAAGCATATTCAGGCATTCAAGTTGTTAATCACAATGGTATTCAATGATACATCTACATCAACATTGATTTCAATGTTCAACATTAATTCAGCATTTGATATTTGCAATAGTTCTTTTTTACAAGTGACAAATAAAAATTTAGTTGAATTTTATTGTAATAGTTGGATGCATTCTTGATTAAACTCGACACCCTCCAATTGTGAGTCTAAATTGAATTGTTGGGTCTTATTGTAAGGGTGGATTTGCAAGAAGCCATGTTTTTTGATATTTAATCACCCTTTTTAAACTAAGAATACTATAGCAAGACCTACATGCCCAATGAGGCTTTATTTACTATTTCAAATGTCTAAAAGTCAATAATTATTAGACTTACTAAACACTTTAATGCTCACTACTAAATAAAAAAACCAAAATCCACAAAGAAACTCTTCAATATATTCTAACTTTTTTGTAAGTTTTGCAAGCCAAAGTTGAACTTGGCTAAGTCCCAATTCTAGCATGATGAATTACAACTCAGTGATGCACAACTTCTTTAGCATTCTAAACTAGATTGTGTTCCCTTATTTGAATTTGATATTCATCAATTTCAATTTCTAGATTCCAATAAGTAGCCAACATAGAATCAACACAAAAATGCAAATACATATCAAGATTTCAATGAAGCTAAAGCTATACATGAACTTAAATTTCAAGAGTTCATGGACAAAAACCCAGTAACGGTGTAACAACATGCAATAAATCGACTTCTGCATATTTTCAAGAAACATATTTAGAGCAATCTTTCCAAGACTATGATTAGATCTTGAAAAAAAATTCATGACAACAACACAAAACATGACTTGGATATGATAACGTTCAAATTGAGGATTGAAGAAAATACTAGTTTATGCACTAGTTCATGTTGCTTCATTGGTATAATTATTCATAATTGTGATTGAGGGGGGGATTCTAGATTAGTATTATCACTCCTTTATGATTTGTCATCCTTATACTTAATGAGGTGTTAGTCTCTTGGCAATCTTAAATATATGACATGATTACATCCATGTACTATAAATTGATATCTTGGGTTGAATATATTGTTGAATATGGCTTAAAGCCTTTTTTTCCAGGTTCTTATTTTGTTTTCTATTTCTTAACATGACTATGGTTGACTTTGATCAATGAGCACTTATGATGGTTGAATATGGTTGAGTATGGTTGGTTAACTATTGAAAACTATGGTTGATGATGGTTAAATATGGTTAACTATTGTTGATTGTGGTTGACTATGGTTGAATTTAGTTTCTTATGGTTGAGTTTGGTTAACCATGGTTAATGTTACTTGACGTTGGTTGACCTAAATTGACTATGGTTGAATTTACTTAACCATGGCTGATTGTGGTTAACTATGATTGAATTTGGTCGATCATGGTTAATTATGGTTAAATGTCGTTCACTATGGTTGAATTTGGTTCATAGTGGTTTACTTGAGTTCACTATAGTTAACTATCATTCAATATGGTTGAGTTCATTGACAATGTTTGAATTTACTTGATTTTAGTTGAAGTTATGGTTGAATTTGGTTAATTATAGTTAACTTTGGTTAACCATGGTTGATCATAATTGACTTTAGTTAAAAATGGTTAACAATAGTTCGATTTGGTTGATAATGGTTGAACTTGTTTGAACAATTTAACTATGGTTTTGTTTTCTTATCTTTGGGTTGTGATGGTTGACTTTCGTTAATTATGGTTGAATTTCGTGGACTGTGGTTTACATTAATTTATGATGATTGTCTATGGTGGACTCTTAAACTTTATATTTGAATTTGTTTGACTATGATTTATTTTATTTTAAGCATGGTCGATTAACTATGGTTCCTACAGTTGAATTCAGTTGATTGTTGGTGAATTCTAAGAGACCGTGGTTAATAAGGTCCACAATGATTGATTATGGTTCACAATGGTTAACTTTGGTTGACAATATGGTTGACTTCAATGTTATGTCACATTGAGAAATTTCAAAAGTAATAATTTAAGAGATGTTTTGATGTTAATAATATGCTTTACTTCAATGTTATGCCACATTAAACATTTCAAGATTAATAATTTAAAAGGTTATATTTCAGGTTAGTAATATTGTTGAATTTCATGTCATGTCACATTGCAACATTTCAAGAGTAGTATTTTAAGAGTTTACTTCATTGTCATGTTACATCACAATATTTTAAGAGAAATAATTTAAGAGGTTGACTTGAATGTTATGTCACATTGTGAGATTTCAAGACTAATAATTTAAGAGGCTATGCTTGAGATTAAGAGAAATATGGTTTACTTCAATGTTATGTTAGTGTTATGTAACATTAAATTATATTTCAAAATAAAAATATGGTTCGCTTTAATGTTATGTTACATTGTAAACTTTCAATAATAATAATTTAAGAGCTCATGTTTGAGACTTATAATACATGACTCACTTCAATGCTATGCCACATTCACTACTACAATATAAGGTTGTTGTGTCACATTTAGTGGTGCATTGTAGTGTCATCCTCCAAAAAAAATAAATCAAGTTTTTACGATGCAAAACATGATGCAAGGGGTGTGTCACCATTTCCATCGTATTTAAGTCAGTTTTGCATCACTTGTGTGATCCTTGAAGAATCATTATTGCATCTTTGTTTTTTAGGCATGCTACTTTTATATGTCGAATTTGCATCACTTTTATTTTTGTGTGATCCTTGAAGAATCGTTGTTGCATCTTTTTTTTTTATGAATGATACTTGTATATGTCAAATTTGCATCACTACTACATAAAAAATTATTAGAAAACAAGTTCTCAACAATTATTTTGCATCAAAACATGGTTCTTACATATTTCTAGTTTGATTGTTGTACTAGCATTGTTATGAGTCTTGGAGGTGTTATTTTGCATCAAAACATGGTTCTTACATCTTTCTAGTCTTTAACTGTTGTACTAGCATTGTTATGAGTCTTGGAGGTGTTGTTTTTGTGACATAGTTTAAATTGTTGGCATCATATTAGTGACGAAACATGAAACTTTTGCATCATGTTTGTGTCTTATGAGCGTCATATTGCTTTATTTTATTTTTGTGTTTAACATTGTTTTTGCGATGTGATTATCTATTCATCATTGTTTTTGTGTCATATTGAAATAATTTTGTGACATATTGACATCATGATGCGATCATTTTAATATTACAATTACATGTTTTTAAAATCAAAATTATGTTATTAAGTATTTTACTATGTTGATTAATTTTATTATTATTATTATTATTATTTAATTATCATTAATCATTAGGTTATTTTTATTATGTTAATTACTTCTCATTTTACCAATCGTATTTCTTTTAGGCTTGAAACCTTATTAATGTAGGAAGGATGATCAAACTCGGGATTGATGAAAATTTTATAATAACATAGTTATTTTTCGTTTTTTATATTTTCATCTCTCCATGGTATTTTGGGCACTAACATTCCAAATTTAATTTTATGCTTTCATCATGTTAGAGGGTTATATCATATTAGATGCCTCAAATATTTGACTAAATTTTAATCAAAGTTGGGTTATGCATGATTGTAGAGAAATGATGAAAAAAACCTCTTATATAACTTGTGTTTCTATAGAATATAACCATTTAGAGCTTGACATTTGGTGGGATACATATCAATGCCTATGGAGAGAATGTGATATAGAATATTTTATATTTTAAGTAATGAATTACTTTTGAATTTGTTCATTTTTTAAGTTTTTATAAAAAAATCCACCCCTCACAAACATAGAGGATCATTAACATTGGGAGACTAGTGAAAAATGATTTATTTTTATTCCAATGCCAAAGTTATAATGGTTTGAAAATTTTGAATAAAAATGAGATGTAACTTTTCCATATCATTTTAATTACAAATTTGAATTTGTAGTATTTTTCATATATCACAAGTGAAATCTTACTTTGTCTTATATGTAATCTTTAATTCACTTTAGGTGATGTTTTTTCAGAAGATCTCTAAGTGCAACAACTCCATCCTAACTCAAACTTTGTAATCTTTGTCATATAACACGAGTTCATTCTTTGCTTATATGTTCGTCCTAAAACTCACTTCGAGTGATGGTTTCATATAAAATATTTAAGAAAAACTCTTCCATCCTACATTAATTACGAATTTGAATTTATAGTATTTGTCATATAGCACCATATCATTCTTCTCCTTTTATGTCCATCTGCGAATTCACTTGAAGCTATGATTTTGGACAAGTTACCTAAGTGTAACTTCCCTCCTATCTTAATTACAACTTTGGCTCAGACTTTGATTCTTACTTTTTATTATGTGTCCATTTCCTTATTAATCCCTGCCAAAGGTTAGGACTCTAGGGATCGATTTATGGTTGACCACCAATTACTTTGGCTTTGACCACTAATATTTCTCTCCTTTCCAAAAGGTTATTGGCCAACAAACTTGATCTCTTATTGCCTAGATGCATATTTTCCCTGTTATGCAACCTAAGTCTAAGTTTTCCTAGATGCATAGCGGAGATGCATATTTTCACTGTTATGCAACCTAAGTCTAAGTTTTCCTAGATGCATATTTTCAGTGTTATGCAACCTAAGTCTAAGTTTTCCTAGATGTCTAAGTCTAAGTTTCTGCGGAGATGCATATATGTTGGGGCTTTAAATTGCTTTAAATTGTTATCAGGTTGCTTCTTCAGAACTTGTGGCCACTGCCTTTGCCTCTGCCTCCACTTCTCTGTCTCCATAGCCTGTGCCTCCACTTCCTTCACAACTTTCATCCACCACCTTCACTTCATTTCCTTATCGCTTAAAGAGAATCTATCTAGCTCTTTTACTTGAACTCAACTTAAAGGAGAATCTATCCATCTCTTTTACTTCATTTACTCGAGCTCTCCTTTTTAGTTGTAGCAAGTTTCTGTTTTCTTCCTTCTAGCGAAAGCACAAGGGCCTAACTTTGATTATTATAATTCAGAGATGGAAATCTAGGTGGGCAGGGAATCACATCATGCACACAAACACCATCACTAGTCTTTCACTACTGAGATGAGATAAAAAAGACATGCAGGAGGGATATTTAGAGAGAGCTAGATGTAGGAACTTTCTTCCATTGCTGGGTATGTAATGATTTCTCTCACTATTTTCTGTTTCCTCTAAATATTACTATATATATATCAAACAATAACGAGGTTGACCAGTAAAAATGCTTGTTTCAATGAGTCCTAAGGTAAAGGTACTATAGGTCTGGTTTGAGGCCTATTTGTCTTTGGTGCTCGAACTATAATTTTTCAGTAGGCAAAGAGCTTATTGAATGCATTTAAGTTCCTTCCTCAATCCTTTCATCCATCTCCACCTGCACCAATACCAGGCCCCTTCACACCACATTTCATACCCCTTTTTACTCCTCTCTTTGCAAGGAAACCACCCTTAAAACAGTCTGTCCTTTTAGTCTAGTGACTTTGTTCCTCTCCTTATCAGTCGAGTCACTTAGCTTACCTCTCCTTTCAGTTGAGTAACTTAAATAAGGCACAGGACCAAACCAATATGATCTTACCTGAGTTATTAGGTTCATCGGCTTGTGATTTCTTTGAAGTCTACATGTCAAGAGTGATATTGTTGGATCTGAAGGAGTACAAACAGTACTTGGTTAAATAGAGGAACATATTAGATGAGAATATTACTTGGATTTTAGAAGCTTGCGAGGGTGATGGTTTGAGGTAAACTGGCTAGGGAAATGCATCTGGTGGAACTGTAATTGGATCTGTGATTTTAGCCAGTCAACTAAAGAGAATGTTAGTTCGATACCCCAACCCACCGAGAAGCCCTCTTGGATTGAATAAGTGCGTTAACCTATATAATCGCGTTGTCAATTGCCGAAGAAAGTTATCCGGAAGATGAAGTACGTTTGATTGCAGTGAAAATAAATTCTATTATTTCAGTCAGAAGTGTCTTCAATTCTATTGCATTAAGGCAGTTTCAAAAGAATAGTCTCGTAACATCTAATCCTCAAGATTCGGTGCATTATAAGTGAATGAATTAATTGTTGAATGGCCCTAACTCTTTATTAAGCAATTAATTGTTTATGGCAGCAATTCGAAGTGCTAGTTCACCACTCAGTCGAGGAAAAATGAGTTTCTATGCTCAACTTTCTATGACCTATGATTAGCAAGCTGAAACATAAATGAGTTATTACCACCGTAAAGTATAAGTTGAATGATATGTTCCTTCTTTCACTGTTGAATTCAAATTCTTTTATGTGCAGATTATGGCTAAGGGAAAGAAACCATCGCCACCGGACCCACCTAGCGAGAAGGGATAAACAAGGGAGGGATATAGCCAGCAATTCCAGGTTCAGATCGAGACCTAGAACCACCATACAAGATGGACTCAATTGGGAGACTTTCACCCACTGAATAGGGACATTGGAGGATCAGGACGTGTGTGTATGGATGGTAATTAGTCATCAGGCAGGATCGGAAAGCCTGAGCGATCCAATAACCACCGAATGGGATCAAACACACACACACATACATAAAGGATACCCTTGCCTCCTTCTAAGCATCTATCTCTTTTACAACATCTCATTTAGCGGTATATAGAAATTCGAGGAAATGGTGGCATATGGATCATTGAGGTAATGGAGCCAATCTAGAAAGGTTTGTTAAGACACCAAGTTGTGAGTTGATGGCCCCTATCTGAGGGAGTGCCTTTTGTCCCCACCAGTTGTCTCTGAGATAGATAAATCCTTCTGTATAATATCACGTCCATGGAGTCATCAGTCAACGATTGAACATGGACTTATCTCATATGGTGGAAACTTTCACTCTATCTATTCAGCCTCTACAATACTCTTGCTACTTTGGTAAGTGTTCTTATCTAGATTAAAATCAATACCGAGGCTAAACAAGCTTAAGAAGCTAGCTAGTCTAGGGTGTTATGCCCAAGAAATGGGAGGGTGTTTTCCCACCTAAAGAATGAAATGAACATGAACTTATAGATAAATGGGAAACACCAGTTGGAAGCTCCACCAGATGAAAGCCCCACAACCGGATTCCCCAAGAAGGTTATTCCTCCAGAAGAAAGAATTCACTCATTATGTTTGTATATAACTGGCCGGATTTATTTGATTGCACCGCTTGAACAACCCTTAGTATACAAGGCATATCTTATATATTTCATAGACCCGGCATATCGAATCTCCAATGCTACCATAGCTGGTAGGGAAGACAGAGCCTATAGCCATGATCCCAGCTTTTGATGGATGGGAAATTGAGCTTCTATGTGACGGTAGTATATCTAGTGGAACTATAGTTTAATTTGACTGATCCACTATCACCAATTCGACGTAACGACAACCTGTTAACGTCTAGTAGGAGGTTAAGCGTTAGATGCAAAGGCGGCTTCAACTGAATGTATGTGTAGCCTTATTTTCTAGACATGGCCCCTCTAGATGATTATTATTCTAGTTGGGCTCGTTCCTGTTGGACTTCTAATACATAAAATACAATATACAAAAACTCTATTGAAAGCACCAAGCAAACAACTTAGAATACTGGATCAAAGGATCTTACTCAAATATTTAAGATATGAAAATGGGAGGAGAAATATGAAAGACTCCATTTCATGTGGAATTGTTTGAAATGGGTACATCTTTATTTCTTTGTTTACAAGTCGCCATTACCAGATCCCATGAACTCTCATGGTTTCCAAAAAATGTAATATAAAGCAATTTGTACCGTAACACCTTCATAAACATAAATTAAACAAAAATTACTATGTAATGATTGGACTCCATTGAAATCCAAAGCACTCCATCTCCATGGGATAGAAATGCCTACAAAATGATTGAATTGAATAACACATGAATAATTGCAACATTTAAGGATTGAAATAAATAAAAACAATACAATGATTATAAATTAATGAGTTGTAGTGTAAAATATATACTCCTGTGCACTGAGTGTGATGAGGAATGTTTCTGCCACAACTTTCAATGGCTTTCATCGAGGCTAACCAACTTGGGTGCATTGATGAGCACTGCAATTTGAGGAGTAATAGGATTTCGCCCAGCCTAGCAACCTTCAGGAACAATGCATTCCACTTTAGACGTTGCACCATTGTAGAGATCTATTGAGCATGTCCAAGGTTTTTGATCAAAGATGTTCGTGAAGAAAGGGGAAGACGATTCAACATAAACTGTCTCTGTGTGGACCTGGTCTTCATACTACCGAATATTGCAAGTTCGAACCTCCAGGAGCCTTAACATATTCCAGGTTATGACCACTAGGGGCTATAGGCAGCATTTGTCAACATCGTACTTCTGCTAATAGACATTTGTTTGACTAGCCCACACCACGTTGCAGTTACAAATTTCGAGTTGTTGGCTAGCTGTTGCCAGAGCGTTGTTATTAGGTAACTTCACACCACATTTCAATTACCACTTCTAGGTGTTGGTTGACAGTGGGACCCAGTCCTAAAAAAATCCACTTATATTTTATAAAAGAAGCTAGGTAGATTTCTCATGAAAAAATGAATGTCCGGGTGTGCATTTGCTGATTCATATGGAATTCACCATTGGAGAAGCGTGACAATTTCTTGCAAACCTGTATCCTTATCAAATTCAATTTCAAATTCGACAGAATCTACAGTCTGAAGGTCTGGATCACACGAGTTCATATTAAATCTTTTCTTAGAGGTCAAAGGATCAAATCCCGAACCTATGCCGACATTTTTCTGCTAGCCAATCCAGGATCCTATTAATTATAATGAGCTAAAAAACGAAAACGAACAGGAAGAAGAACCACTCGGAAATCATAGCGAGGAAGAGAAGGAGGATGAGGAGGACAACGAATATGTTAACTCAGAGACTGGTGAGTGAGGAAGTCTCAGAGGACCAGATCCCATCAGGTATAGTGACTGGGAGGAAGGTGGCCACTGCAACAATTTTTGATAACCCAAGGCAAATTATTCTTTCTAGTTTATAGGGTTTTAACTGTTTTTTGTTCAACTTTTTGTATTACATCTATTCAACTGTTTGTAGGTGCAGGTTTTCTTGGGAACAAGGTGGTTGGGCACAGTTAGGGTTTACTTTTATTCATGTTGGGACACTTTTAATTCAATGGGTGTGATCGTGCCATGTTCTCATTTTGAAAGCAACTAGTTTTTTTGCACATGCTCCAAGTGATGTGGTTAAGATAGGTTGAAATGAAGTATTCATACTTTGATAGAAACAAAAACATTAATGTTAGATTGGTGGAAAGACATTAATCATCATAGCATGCTTTTAGATATAAACATCTCGACTATACAGTATATACACTCCGTAGAAGTAGGTCGCCCCACTAATCAAGGGCACTCTGTTCTAAAGTTCAAGACTAAGTAGAGATCTCGTGATACATAAATAACATCCATGTAGTTTACAGATATATATTTATAGTTATAGGCTATAATAGGTGGTTGTGCAGAGTCAAGGTTTACTTTTATTCATGCTATGACCATATTTAATTGAATGGGTGTGATTGTGCCATGCTCTCATTTTGAAAGTAGCTAGGTTTCTTTGCCCATGTTCCAAATGACTCAAGACCCAACGAATGGTATTGCCCCCTTAAATGCCAAATACACGATCAAATTATCCTCTTTCCAATACACTGCATCATCCTGTTTTAGATGAAGGAAATTGACCTCTTCTGGGTGAAGGATTTGACCCATACAACAATAAATATCAATATAGTGATGTGTGAAGCAAACAATGCAAAAGAATGTTGTATTTATTATTCCAGTGATTTAAGCGATGGTGACAATACCCGCCACATATCAAGATCAAGTGGTAGAGTGAATGAAATTGTTCAACTTGGTTGCAGGCAAGAGTGAGTGTAGTCTACCTTGCAAATCCCTCGCTTATTTCTTTGAGATTGTGAGGTCCATCTAGTGTTTTAGGTTTCTAATGAAGATGTGTTGATGATTGTGGTGTTGGTAAAGAATTGGTTATAGTAAGTCTTGCCTCTGTCCTTTATGGTATCCATCTATTATTAGTTTTCTCGTGGTTCTAGATGGTATTGGTCTTGCCTTGCTAGCCCATTGCTTCTTGTGCATTTGTCATACTGAGGTCTTCATGGTTGTAGGCAGTGCTGGTCTTCTCTTAATATCCTAGCATAAATGGTGCAACTGACAAAGGATAAGAGGAGTTACCATATCTCACTTTCCTTTCCAATAGAGTTCAATTGTCTATGTATCTCCAACTAGATTTGCAAGGATATATCAAACAAGAAGAGCCTCTGTCATTTTCTTCTTTTGTTTTTCGTTTCATGCAATCATTGAATTTCTATTACACGTACTATGTAAACATAGCATGACAAATAATTAATATTTTGTTATTAATCTAGATTGCAGGTCATGGATTGATTCTAGTTCTAGTTCAAATGCAATAGGATTTCCTTACCTCTATACCTCTGCCCCTGTTGGATTTACATTTTTCTTTGGTGCTTGCTCCTATGCCTCTTGCTCCCACCCAACCATCGATAAACTTCAATGGAACTTAACTATTCATTCTAGTCACGGTCTTATCTTAATATTCTCACAACTACATACCCTAATACTCTTGGAGGTCAGGGTTTAGGTGACCAAAGTAAAGTAGTAGTCTAAACAAAAATAATATACAAGGTAACTTGCCGACAAGTTCCATCTACAAGTCCGAAAATTGTGAGGTTGTTACATAAATTCATGATTTCGATTGTCATTACTACAAATTCAATGATTGATACTAAAACAAGTAATCATAAAAATTGCACCTGGAATCTACACCAAGGATATGGCTAGCTCCATTAGTAGAACTCCTTGCCAGACAAAATATTTTCAAAGACCTGGTCTGTTGATTTTTTAAATCCCAACAAATCTTCAAATCACCCACACACCCAAAACCAACGAATTTGAATTTGATAGAAAGAGGTGTCGACAGAGATGCAAGGTTGTAGGAACATGATGATAAACAAGCTAGGTTCATCATTGGAACTTAAATGTGCACTCCATAACCTGAAGCCTTCCCTTGTTTCAATGGCTCGGGCTCTTGGTTTACGCCATGGATTTCTAGTGATATGTCTATTTATCTCCACCCGATCTCTACACCATTTCTATTTTGCAGTGCAATTTCTCTTACACATAGCCTTTAGTGATTGATTGGCACTAAAAACCAATTTCCAAATCACTAAAACATAAAAATAATTGTTATTTTTATTACGATCCCCACAGGCATCACATTTTTTAACCACTGGATTTTGTGCAATGGACGACGCTACATTCTGCACCGCATATATACACAATGTACCAAGTGGGACAATTTAAATTGGTCATGTTGAATTGGTAACTTTACGAAATGTAAAAATGGGCCAACTTAAATTGGTCATGTTCAATGGTAACTTTTTAATATGATATAGATTATGAAAATTTCACTTTTTTTTTTGGGTGAATTAATAGTTCCAGGGCTTAGGGTTTTTATTTTTTCCAGGTTTGTGCTGTCCAAATTATGAATGTTTTCTAGATTTTTGGTGATCTATCGTTGCTGGTGTGTAGGGTTTAGGTTAGCTTTTAGGGTATTGATTTCTTTACCAGACTTTTTTGAAGCACTACCTCTAATATTCACGATCTTAGTTTATATCTATGATTTCTTGAGAATATCTAATTCTAGGGTTTGGGGTTTAAACTATTTTCTTAAACTCTAGTTTCACTGACAGAAGCGAAGTGCCCTACTAGCAGGGATCCGTTCACGTACAACTCATTCTTTGTTGGTTCGATATCTACTTCAATAGTGCCTTACCCTCTATAAATTACCCTCATGAATGGGGCAGCTTAGAAGGAAGAGAAAGTGCATGGGTTTAGTAACTGCATGGTTGCTCCTCTTGTCTCACCCTGATTGCTCCACTCTGAATTTCTATACTCCACTTGGTTTTGATCCTCATCTTTCCTATGATTCTCAGTTTTCCGATTGCTCACCAAGGATGGGCTTATGTATTAGTAAGAGTGTTATCCCATCTTATAATGTTAATAAGATTCATAAGTAACATAGATTAGTATGACCAATAGAACTGGATAACTCGTATCGAACACTGCTACTTTACACAAGCGATGCTTTTAATTGCCTCCATGTTTCCTTTTATGCCTTCTTTGAACCAATGCTTACTGCTAACCTATAAATAAATGTCTTACTGATGCATATTTGGTTTCTAGGTCAAAACTACCTTGCATAAGCTTTGACTAATTGAAGAGAGTTAATATGCCTTGGAACATTGACCTCTTGTTCATTAAGGCACTGTTACTCCCATACGAAAGCATCTGATAGATGGTCTGCTAGAACATTCTATTGTCTATAGATATAGACAAATAATATCTCTAATACCAAAGCATCCTTAGATAGTTTGATTGCTAGAACATTCTATTGTCTATAGATATAGACAAAGAATATTTTCAATGATCGTGATCACATTTTGATTGAACATAACTAGAGAACTCAAATTATGCCTGGTCCCAAGAATAAGAACAATAATACAATCAGAGATTCAAAAAAGGAGAAGAATGGCCCTCTTATAAGGAAGATAAGACTGATATGCAGTGACCCAGATGCCACAAACCTCTCAAGCGACAATGAATTAAAACATGTATCTCAGAGGAGATTGGTTCGTGAGATACACATGCACAAAAATTTAGTGCAAACTGAAGAGGATCATATCATATTCAGTGCAGTGGCTTCTATTGTATCATAATTCCTAAGACATATCCTGAATCCTCTAGAGGGATCTCTGATCTCTGCAATTCATTTCCCCCCTCTTATTCATCTCACTCAACGGTATTTCCACCTCACTGCACACTCTACATTGGAGGTTGATTCAAATAAGACTGCATTTTCCTTGATAGAGATACAAAATTATCACATGGTTTCCAACATTTACTAGCACCATTTTCCAACACACCCATGCCCCAACCCGGCAGGGACTGCGCTACCATGCAACACTTGTTCTCATTAGTATTCGCATTGGGCTTGCAATATATCTGATTATCTACAGTTATGACACAAAGTATTAATTACTCATAAATAATAGTTACTTTCTTATTTAATTTTCAATTTACTATAGAATCTCTAAGGGTGAGTGAAAAATAATGATGGTTTTTTTTTTGACATGATGCAACATAAAAAAAAATCATATAAAAATAGACATCTCTTGACTTGCATAGATATTTTTTGATACGTAAATAATGAATCTATATAGGGTTGGAATTTCAAATCTCAACAACCTTTTAAATTTGACGGTTTCCACGATTCAGATGACAGTTTTGACAAATTTAAGAAACAATGTTGATTTTTTTTCTATATTTAACGGGAAAATCGCCCTGTGATGGGCAATTCTCCCATTAAATTCCATCCCTACATCTATATTCTAGGTAAGAATATGAAAGTAGAAAATTGAATAACATCTTTTAATATATAATTTTTATTTATTGGAAATTCCATAACTATATCAATTTTGATTTTTTCTAACATTGACATTTTATCTTTTTGGACATAAGGTATATACCTATGTATAAGGTATATGCCTATGTTGGTGCAAACTTTTAGTACATAAATGATGGAACACTCACACATTTAGAGATCAAGGATTAATAATGGGGGGTTATTTTTCTAAAGAAAATAAGATTCTTTATTATTATGTTTTTTAATCAACAAAGTCAGCGAGCCCTAAAATTAGTATGTCAAGTGTTGTTGTAGTGTTTGAAGGTCTTAACATAAAAAAAAAAAAAATGTTTTTAAATGTTTAGAGGTCTATCGCATATTAAAAAAAAATCGAAATCTTTGAGGAAGGAAATTTTAGTAGTCTATTTTCTGCATTAATGATTTATATCACAAAAAAAATACAAAAAAAAATAGCATTCATTTAAAAAGAATTGTATATTTTTAATATGTAGAAACAAGTCTCTATATGGTTGCAATTTCATAATCTATGAATATGTTTAAAATATTGCAACAATTCATCGAACAAAGACATATTGAGAATGGAAAAAAAAAGATTGAATTTTCTATGGTTTATGCATTCCATATCATTGGATTGGTTACTCTAAACATAGCTCTGAAGTAGACACATATTATGAGATATGAAACATAACATGTGATAGGTGGGTAGGATATTTTTTATTAAGTGTGAGTGCTTTATTTTGAAATTCAAAATCACCACATGTAGGTCCTTCTTGAAATTTGAATTTGACATCACAAAAGCCCATGCCTATTTTAGAGATGCATAACACGTGCAAATTTTAATGATACACAATGTGTGAATGTTCTAGCTATGCATAACACATGTGCATTGTTATTCATGTTAAATCCCACAAATAGTTTGAGGTATATAATCAAGATCCCTCCCTAGTGGCAGAATTGTATTAATCTAAAACACATTAGGCCAATACACACCCATAGAAATTGACAATTTTCTTATTGTAATGAGCAATATGAAAAGGGAATGCTACATTGAATCACCCCTTCATAAATGAAGATAGCAGGAAAAATAAAAGGGTTAAATCCTCATCATTGTCTCAATTGATTGAGGCCCTCTCTCCATTAGTAAGGGAAAAAAAATGAAATGGGATTGAAAACTTTGGCATCGAGCATAAGGCCTCACTTTACATGACTATCCAATTGATTGCTAAACACATTGAAATTCATAAAATAACTAATTATAAATGATTATATTTTGAAGAGAATGATAAATGGTATCCTCATATTGAGTGAAATAAAGGGGCATAATCATATATGAAAATGAACTTTAAAGGCTAGATACCATATTTTAAAAATTCCCATTCCAAGAGCAATAAACCTAGAGCAAGAGAAAGTGAGATTGAGCATAGAAAGGAAAACATTGTACCTATATGAAAGAGGAAAGAGTAAATCTTGAGATAGGATAATTAGCCCATCCTATGCAATAAACAACTGGATTCCATCCTAAAACAAAATATGGGCCTCAAATTGAAGGCTTATCTCACTAAAGATGGAAAATTCTACTCCCTACATTAGGGATGCATAAGAACCCTTTCCTTAGGGGACTAATGTAGCGAATACATGCATACCAACCACTTATGTTGCTTGGGATCTAAGAAAATGCCATTGTGGTTGAGGATTGAGGGTTAGCATAACGTTGACCTAGACTACGAAGAAGTGAGGAATTGATGGGAATAACCACATTTGCACCAAACACTATATAATGATTTAGTTCATGAATGTCATAGTCTTGAATGTTCCACATGAAAAAAAAAAACTAAGTTTATATCAGGGATTCCCTGTCATTAGGATACTAAAGTTTATAAAGAACGAGGCATAGATGAGCTACTCCTTTCCAATGGAAGTGATACTTAAATACTCAATTCAAAAAATGGAAAGACTAGTCTAGTTCCAAACCAACCTCTCTATTCACCAATTAATAATTTAATTGAGAATGTGCAAGAGAGAAATGGAAATAGAACACTAACAATATTTACCATAAATAGTGTCATCCATGTTGAGAACCCGATGATGTATTCATCAACTAGGCATTGAATTAACCTTGTTTAATGGTTATAATGGGACATTAGGAACCATTACAAGGTGAAATTTTGGATAAATTTAGTATCTACCCTCTACATAAAATGTACGTCAAACATGAAATCTAGTATCTAACCACATGAATGTTATTTTGCACAATATACATCCATTGCATAATAAAAAATCATTATTTTTTGTCTTTCACTCAATGCACAGATTAATTTCGAAAAACAAGGGTTGGGTTGAACCACAAGTAGAATTGATAATCATGATTGCTAAGGAATGAGTAGATACATTAGTGTGCATAATATAGGGATCTCAAGAGAGGTTGCCAAAAAATTTAAAATCTAAATCTCATTGTGTTTGGGACCTTCAAACAATAGCAACAAAATGGGTATTACAACAACGTCATGTTAGCATAGCATAAGGGAGCATAATATATACATATATATTTATTTATTTGAGAATTAATGAGGGTAAACATAAGGGATTAATGGTAGAGTTAACTAAAAATATATACATAGTAAGAAATAATTTATCCCATGGCGTTTCTAGGTAATAACTTGATTTTGATATCAATATAGAGTCACATTGAACCAACATGTAGGCGCTCTTGAGGATATCCTTGGCCCCGGGGTGGGGATCTTGGAACCATTTGAATGTTTTTATCATTAGGTATGGTCCTCAATGCCTTATACTCGGTTTGTGTATTTTTCAGAGTGAACCTATCTAATGCAAAAGTCACACAAACTTGCGAGAGAGAGAGAAGAGAGGAGAGAAAAAGAATTCATTTTATTAAATGTATGATAAATGGTAAAATAAACAGGATATACTCTACATGGCTAAGATAATTTTCCATAGTAGAGTTCTAGATATATATAGATACTCATTGATATAAACAAAAGTAATTTTCCACTCAGTCCTAGTTAATTAGCCCATGCAATCATCAGTTAACTAAGTCACACATGTGAAAGTGAGAGAAACACATGAAATCACAATATATGTTCCCTATTGGCCACATGCATGAGATATGCACACTCATGGTGAGGAAACTGAGGTGAACATGCAACTTTTTGTGATACAACCAAGGGTGTCATGCACAAGTGACCTCCACTAGTCTAACTAAGGTGTAACTGAATCTGAACTAATGAGGGAAGGTTCCCTATTTTGTAGGAGGTTCCCTAATTTGTAGGGGAATATTCTCAAGAGAGAATATTCTCATTTATGGAAGAACACTCAACATTGGAATATCAACCTTAGGATAATAATTACCTAGGTGAGTGTGTAATATCTACAACATCCCCCTTGAATACTACTAGGGTGTACATGATAAATGGGTCCCAACGAACAAGGCCATGTTAGGTATCCATTGTATAATGCATATAAGAATGAAACACTGAAAAAATATAGGAAAGAGGGAAAACATAATAGGAAAACACCCCCTCAAAGCACAATGCATTAAAAATAAAGAAGGAACAAAAGCAGTTGCTAAGAAAATATGTCCTTCACTCCAACATGACCATGTAAAAGATGGAACTTTTTCTTAGTAAATGTCTTGGTGAAGTTGTATGAAGTCTATTTGATAGATGTACAATACTAGAAATCGATGATACTATCATGTACCATCTCTCTGATGTAATGCATATGGACTTTGATGTGTTTGGTATATTTCCATTGCACTAGGTATTTACAAAAGTTGAGAGTACTTTTATTGTTACACCAAATGAAAGTTGGATGGTGAAACTAGATGTCAAGCTTAGTAAGGATTTTCTAAAGACAAAGTTCCTAAATAGTGATGTTAACAACTCCTTTGTGCTCAACCTTTCTTGACGATAGAAAAACAACTGACTGATTTTTTCTTGACCAATAGATGGGACTATACCCAAACTAAGAACATACCCAAAAGTGGAATTGTGATCTACATTATCGCCATCCCAATCAGAATTGATGAATCCTGTGATATCCAATGCACAAATTATTTCATAGTGGATCCCATAACATGTGGTTCCTTGAACATTTATGTGGATTCAGTTGGAAGCCTTCTAGTGTAGCTCATGTGACTTTTGCATGTACCTAAAAAATTTCCCTACTGCATATGAGAGATTTGGTTGGGTTTGGGTGAGACATAGAAGCCTCCCCACAAGTTTTTGATATAAGGTGATTTCCACCACTGGTGTATCCACACTATACTAAAGATGTACCCCATACATAAAGGGTGTGATTGTCGACTTGAAGTCGGTCATCTGGAATCTAACCAAGAGATCCCTAGTATAATTAGTCTAAGATAACTTGATTCTCGAAGAATCCTGACTAATCTTGAGACCAAGGAAATATTGGACTGGAACCATGTCCATCATAGAAAACCTGTTGTGCAAAATGTAGTTGATCAAAACAATTGTTGAGGCCAAAATTCTTGTTATTAGGAGGTCATCAACATAGAGAAATAAGATCAACAAGGAATTTTAGGTTCTCAACATGTAGATGTTCAGATCTGATTCTCATCTAACAAAATGATGAGAAAGAAAGTAGGCATCCATATTCACATACCATTCTTGAGGTCATAGAGAGAATTTTTCCAGTCTTCATACTAAGGATTAGTTTTGTATGAACCCATGTGGTTGCTCCATGAAAATATCCTCTAAAATATCCTTGTAAAAAAATGAATTATTCACGTCCATCCAGTGAAATTCCCACCCCCTGGTTGCTACAATGGTAAGGTCTAATCTAATGGAGTCCATCTTTGATATTGGAGAAAATGTCTCATCATAGTCTATCCAATGGATTTTCTAAAAACCTTGGCAAACAGTCTTGCCTTATACATTCTCACCTGTCTCTCTATTGCCTTCTTGGTCCTATAGACCCATATGCATCTAACAAGATTCATGTATGAAGCAAAACTAGATCCCAAGTTTTGTTCTCAAGGAGAGATTTGTACTCCTCTTGCATAACAACTTTCCAGAAAGGATTAATTATAGATCTACATAGATCTGTGGGTATGAATATAGAACCATATAGCAATTCATGGGCATCACTGGTTCAATAGTTGTAAGTGCATCAGGAGGATCCTAAAACTAAGATCTCGTCCTCCTCCAATCTATTGGGTCTCCCATAAGATCTCCTGCAAGTGGTCTATGCCCACTTGGGAATCTGTGGTGGATCAAAATTTGCATGCTCATCATCTTCCAAAGCATGTTTGGAGCTCAGATCTAAAACAGGATCTAAGTGAGTGGAATCATCATCATTGATGTCTAGTGTAGGAAATGGCACAATGATATATGCATGTGGCTTCAATGGTGCATGCAAATGAGTTTCTTGAAACTAAACATTTCACTCAATGATGAGACCGTTAGTAGAGGGATCAAACAACTAGTAACCCTTCACACCATTTGGATATCCTTCAGTATTACCACTACTTCAATATAAGGAAGATGGTGCATTCCAGGGTTATGTGGATTCTTTAATTCCAACCCCCAACATGCTCGTCTCTGTTAAAACCATGGATCAAACCTATGGAATTTAATTATCTATGGAAAATAAGTAGCTGGGATTTTCTTGGAAGATAAGTGCTCATGTAGGTTTAGGTAAGGAACACAATGTGTTGATTAAGGTTGGTTGTCATTGATGTCAACCCTTGAAGAAAGCCCCGTAGCACAAAGGTTTGGGTAATGGACCCAATATTGTTTGATGTAAATATGACTCATCTTTTTTTGTCATGGTTGATAAGAAGTAATATGGATGAACTCCAAAGAGGTCCCCTTATGGTGAAAGCCCTAATGGGAAGGTGATTTGCAGAGTAAGAGAACCCATGATTAATTGTGGAATAATGAGATGAAGGATAGTGAATTTTTCAGGGAAACTATCCTAGATGGATATTTTTTGTCATTACATTTCGAGTTGTATGTATAATGTCACATAACTCCTCACGGTTAGAGAGTTATGACCATGTGAAGTTGGAGAGCCCAGGTTTGGGTAATGGACCCATGTTTGTTTGATGGATAACAGTATGGTTTTTTCTATACATTAAGGTAA
The DNA here is from genome assembly GCA_032191745.1 of Picea mariana. Taxonomy (NCBI): domain Eukaryota; kingdom Viridiplantae; phylum Streptophyta; class Pinopsida; order Pinales; family Pinaceae; genus Picea; species Picea mariana. The sequence continues at coordinate 49,027 of JASDQU010010647.1, read as the reverse complement.
TACTATTCTATATGGATAGTACATGTCATTACATTTCTGGTGGTATGTGGAATGTCACATAACTCCTCACGGTTTGAGAGTTATGGTCTTACGAAGTTGGAGGACCCTCATATGTTATTTGGAAACCCCAAAAGGTCAAAGTACTCAAAGTGGTTTAAGAGATTTTAAAGGTAAGTAATAAAGTGAAGTGATGAGTGTATTATAATTCAAAGTGAATAAAAAATAAATTATTTCAATAATAAATTTAATGGATAAATTAGAAGTGGGTTAGCTGTAAAATAAGGAAAGTGGGCCAAGTGACCTAGAAGATGTTTTTAAAGAAGCTACTTGGAGAGTATAAATAAGAGGGAAGGCTCTCTCATTTTAATCACACTTAAGAATATTGAATATCTATAGGTGTCTGAGGTAAGAAAGGATATCTAAGTCGAATTTTTTAGGTAAGGTGAAGAAAAGAAGGACAAAATGCAAGGAAGGATAAATTCTTTTGATGGTGCTTTTAGACACCATCAAGGAAGGATATTGTTTTAGACCATACGAGGCCTTCTTTAATTTACACACATAGTCTATGTTCTCTGATAACTAAAATCCTTCTGGTTCTTCAATGTAGACTTCTTCTTCAAGTTCCCCATTCAAAAAGTTGATTTTACGTCCATCTGATATACTTTAACATTCTTGGAGCATGCATAAGCTAAAAGCAAACAGATTGCTTCAATTCTGGCAATTGGGGCAAATGTCTCTTCAAAGTCGATTCCTTCAATCTGTGCATATCCTTTACATACTAATCTAGCTTTGTTCCTTGTAACCTATCCATCTTCATTCAATTTATTNTCTTTGGTCTTGGAACTAATTCCCAAGTGTCATTTTTTTTTTCTATTTGATCCAATTCTTCATCCATGGACTTATTTCAAAATTCATCCTTATTGGCTTCTTCAAAACAGTTTGGTTCAATTGTAGATAAGAGTGCTTCTTCAAAATAGTTTGGTTCAATTGTAGATAAGAGTGCTAGGTGTGTTTGTTCTGGTGAACGGATTTTTCTTCTAGTCTCAACTCCTGCATCTTTGTTTCCAATAATCTGATTTGAAGGATGATTCTTATGTACTCATTTTCTAGGTTTCTTTGGAGATACTTGTTGAACTTGCTCTTCTAATTCTGTTAGACTCTCTTCATCTTCATCTTCCTCTTCTTCTTCTTTTTCATCTTCTTCTTCAAAAAGTT
>JASDQU010010647.1:32457-43154 GCA_032191745.1 Picea mariana | reverse complement strand
ATTCACTTTCCTTCATCTCATTATTCCACAATTAAGCATGGGTTCTCTTACTCCACAAAGCGTCTTCCTGTGAGGGCTTTCACCATAAGGCGACCACTTTGGAGTTCATCCATATTTACTTCTTATCAACCATGACAAAACAATAATTTGTCATATTTACATCAAACAATATTGGGTCCATTACCCAAACCTTTATGCTACGGGGCTCTCTTCAAGGGTTGACATCAATGACAACCAACCTTAATCAACAACATGCATTTTGATAACCTTGTCAAAGTCATCAAAAGAGAAGCAGTCAGAGAAATGCCCCAGATCATGAAATCAACCAACACTTTATGCAAGCATTACCAACAAGGAAAGCAAACAAAGACTAGGTTCAAATCAAAGGAATATTCAACAACAAAACCACTGGAAATTTTGCATATTGATCTAGTTGGACCAACCACAACAAACGGCTTAAAATGTGACAGATACTTTATGTTATTAGTTGATGATTATACAAGAATGACTGCAGTTTACTTTCTCAAGAATAAGTCAAAATCTTTTGAAAACTTCAAGATCTACAAGGAAATGGTTGAAAATGAGATGGATTAAAGAATCAAATGCTTAAGATCGGATAATGGAGGAGAATTCACCTCAAAGTAATTTATGGACTACTGCAGCAATCATGGAATAAAAAGGAAATTCTTCGTCGCTAGGACATCTCAGTAGAATGGAGTTGTTGAAAGAAAGAACAAGATAGTACAAGAAATGGCTCGAACAATGATAATGGATTCAAAGTTGACAGATATTTTTTGGACACATGCAGTGCATACAATAGTTCACATTCAAAACAGAGTAATGCTCAGAAACAACACTGATAAAACTCCCTACGATCTATGGAAAGGAAGATCAGCAAATGTGAAACACTTCAATGTTTTTTGAAGCAAATACGACATCAAAAGAGAAGATGGCAGAATGGGAAAGTTTGACTCTCGTGTTGACAAAGGAATACTTGTTGGTTAATCAAGTACAAGGAAAGCATACAAGTGTTACAATCTAAGATTAAACAAAGTTGTGGAAATAATCAACGTAACAATTGATGAAATAGAAAGACTAGAATCAAAGGAAGAAGAAAAAAAATCAATGGAACAACTTTTCGAAGAAGAAGATGAAAAAGAAGTAGAAGAGGAAGATGATGATGAAGAGAATCCAACAGAAGTACAAGAGCAAGTTCAGCAAGTATCTCCAAAGACACCTAGCAAACGAGTAGAGAAGAATCATCTTTCAGATCAGATTATTGGAAACAAAGATGCAGAAGTTGAGACTAGAAGAAAAATACATTCACCAGAACAAACACACCTAGCACTCTTATCTACAATTGAACCAAACTGTTTTGAAGAAGCCAGCAAGGATGAATTTTGGAATAAGACCATGGATGAAGAATTTTATCAAATAGAGAAAATGACACTTGGGAATTGGTTCTAAGACCAAAGAATAAGAATGTGATTGGCACAAAATAGGTTTTCAGGAATAAATTGAATGAAGATGGATAGGTTACAAGGAACAAAGATAGATTGGTACATGAAGGATATGCACAGAATGAAGGAATTGACTTTGAAGAGACATTTGCCCCAGTTGCCAGAATGGAAGCAATCCATTTGGTTTTAGCATATGCATGCTCCAAAAATGTTAAAGTATATCAGATGGACGTAAAATCATCTTTTTTGAATGGGGAACTTGAAGAAGAAGTCTACATTGAACAACCAGAAGGATTTCAGTTGTCAAAGAACACATACTTTGTGTGTAAATTAAAGAAGGCCTTGTATGCTCTAAAATAGGCTCCTAGAGCATGGTACTCCAGAATGGATAAGTATCTGCAGTAGGCAAGGTTTAGAAAAGGAAGTGCAGACAACAACCTCTACATCAAGGTAAGTCAAGGTAATATTCTATTAATTGAAGTTTATATTGATGATATTATTTTTGGTAGTGATGATGACAGGTTAAGCCAGAAATTTGCAAAAGGCATGTATAATGAATTTGAAATGTCATTACTTGGAGAACTATATTTCTTTCTGGGACTTCAGATATGTCAAAGAAACCAAGGAATTTTTATTTCTCAAACCAAGTATATCAGCGAAATGTTAAAGAGGTTCAGAATGGAAGATTGAAAACCAGTTATCACTCCCATGAAAACAAGTTGTAAGTTGAGCAAAGATGATGATTCGAAGTCTACAGATCAGAGGAAATACAGGTCAATGATTGGCAACCTACTATATGTGACAGCATCCAGACCATATGTAATGTACGTAGTTGGATAGGTGGCACAATTTCAAGAATCACCAAAGGAATCACATGTATTAGCAGTAAAAAGGATCTTTAGATATCTCAAAGGAACAAAAGAGTTTGAATTATGGTATCCAAAAGGAAAAGATCTATCACTTATTGCCTACACAGATGCAGACTGGACAGGTTGTATTGATGACCGATGAAGCACCAGTGGAGCAATGTTCTAGTTAGGTGAGTGTTTGGTATCATGGCTAAGAAAGAAACAATCATCAGTATCTCTATCTACAGCCGAGGCAAAGTATATTGCAGCAACAACATGTTGTACATAGGTTCTTTTGATGAAACAAACTTTGATAGATATACAGGTTGAGTGAGCCTATTCCAATATATTGTTATAATACAAGTGGCATCAATATCTCAAAAACCCCGGTGATGCACTCCAAGACGAAGCACATTCCAATCAAGTATCACTTTCTACGGGAACAGGTTGCAGAAAAGAACATCATAGTTGAGTATGTGGGCACAAAAGAACAAGTGGCAGACATATTTACAAAATCACTTCCACAGGAAGCCTTTGAATATCTTCGTCAAAGAATTGAAGTTATTCTACTCCAAAATGAATGTTTTTTGAATAATTTTTTGACTGCTTATCTTATATGTTTTAGATGTACACGAGGAAGCACCATAAGAGGACAATTCAGTCAGGGGGAGCAACCCCGGATAGAAAGATACCTTTGTCATTGATGACAAAGGGGGAGAGATTTATCAAATGCAGAGGACATAGGTAGATTTATCATATGCAAAGGACAGAGGCATGATTCTAAGGGGAGCATGAGTGATATGATTTCAGTATTGCATCAGAGTGTTTCCATCAATGCCAATGGGGGAGATTGTTGATTAAGGTTGGTTGTCATTGATGTCAAACCTTGAAGAAAGCCCCATAGCACAAAGGTTTGGGTAATGGAACCAATATTGTTTGATGTAAATATGACTCATTATTTTTTTTTCATGGTTGATAATAAGTAAATATGGATGAACTCCAAATCGGTCCCCTTATGGTGAAAGCCCTTACGGGAAGACTCTTTGCAGAGTAAGAGAACCCATGATTAATTATGGAATAATGAGATGAAGGACAGTGATTTTTTCATGGAAACTATCCTATATGGATAGTTATTGTCATGCCATTTCTGATGGTATGTAGAATGTCACATAACTCCTCATGGTTAGAGAGTTATGACAATGTGAAGTTGGAGAACCTAGGTTTGGGTAATGGACCTAGGTTTGTTTGATGGATAACAGTATGATTTTTTCTATATTCGAAGTTAATACTATTCTAGATGGATAGTACATGTCATTCCATTTCTGGTGGTATCTGAAATGTCACATAATTCCTCATGGTTTGAGAGTTATGGCCTTACGAAGTTGGAGGACCCTCATATGTCATCTAGAAGCCCCAAAAGGTCAAAGTACTCAAAGTGGTTTAAGAGATTTTAAAAGGTAAATAATAAAGTGAGTGATGAGTGTATTATAATTCAAAGTGAATACAAAAAAAGGCATTTCAATAATAAATTTAATGGAGAAATTAGAAGTGGGTTAACCCTAAAATAAGGAAAGTGGGCCAAGTGACCTAGAAGATGTTTTTAAGGAAGCTACTTGGAGAGTATAAATAAGAGACAAGGCTCTCTCATTTTAATCACACTTGAGAATATTGAATACATATAGTTTTCTAAGATAACCAAGGATATATAAGCTGAATTTTTGAGGGAAGATGAGGAAAAGAAGGCCGAAATGCAAGGAAGGATAAATTCTTTTGATGGTGCTTTCTAAGGTATGTTATTTACAGGTACCTCACCATTTTTGCTATAACTTTTTTTCTATAATGCTTCAGAAAATGAAATTTTTATTCCATTGAGAAAACATGCCCACATATATGTGGTAAAAAAATCATCTTGTGGGTCATTGTATTTTGGGAGTTACACTCCGTGGAAATTAGGGTTTGTGGCTAGTCCTGAAACTAGTCAAAAACAGGTGTTTTGGGTAAAAACGTCATAACTTCTTCATAACAGATCCAAATTCAGTGAGACCAAATGTGTTGGTTAGGGTAAATTCTTTAGTATGTTTTTTAATAGTTTCAAATCAATTCAATGAATATTTCATGTGGGTAACACTCTACAAGATTTCTCTCTAGAATAAGCCAGAATTCAGCAAGGTGTGACATTTTTTCTATAACTCCTTTTCTGAGAGGTTTCAAGTAGTGAAACCTGGAGTAATTTCATAAAAAAAGTGAAGAATAGTGTGTATCAGTTTCATATATTTATACATTACAGGTTCAAAGTTATGATTACTTCAAGTTAGGGTTGTTGACTAATCCAAAACTAAGCATGTACGACTAAAAAAAAGTTTGATGAAAATGCTAGTCTCTTGTTGTTAAAGTTAAGAAAGGTTTGTAGGAATGTGATCATATACACCAGGTCTATTACAGAGCTACAAATCAGATTTGGATGATGAAATTGATGAGGGATTTTGGTTGATGTAGATGTTGAGTACATGGTTGAGACAAGTAGTTGATGAGTTGGCACATACATGAGATGTATAGTTGATGATGTTGGTACATATTGATGAGTCATAGTTGATGATTAGTTGACACATGATTGGTACATGGTTGGATGCACTTTTTATTGGTACAGATTGATTCTAGGTTGTTTGGTACAGGTTGGTGCATGGTTGATGCACTTGTTTATGGTACAGTTTGATTACAAGTTGAGGTATAGGTTGATGCATGGTTGATGCATGTTTCAGATTTATTGGTACAGGTTTACAATGGTATATATCACAGTGATAGTGTGACAGTGGTTCCATCATTATACTTCTACTTCAAGGTGGCAGGACGGGTCAAGGACAGGTGGTTGTAGCCACCTTCTGGTTGTAGCCGAAGAACATAGGGGGTTGTAACCTCCTTCTGGTCGTAGCCAGAGAATTGGGGAGTTGGATCTTCCCTCCGGTTGTATCCTGAGAAACTAGGGGGTTGGAGCCTCCTTCGAGTTGCATCTAGAAAACAAAAGAATTTGGTGCTTCCAATGAACGTAATTCTTCAATACATATAAGAAAAAGCATTCCATGGTTTTCTCTCGATTTGGGTTTCCACGTAAAACACTAGTGTACTTTGTATGTGTGTGATTGTTTATTTCTTACTGCTCATTATTGGATAATAATTCTACATTGATATAACATTTGAATAAAAAGGATTATAATTACGTTATTATTGATTCACCCCCCCTCTCATTAATCCAACACAATGGACGAGTCCAAATGTGTGGTGTGTGCTCATTTCACATGCAACTATGATAACAGGAGAAATCCATATGTGGAAACCAATGCCTTGACAAGTATTGTTAAGATTCAGAAATTTACATGCTCCACATTTTCTTGGATACTCAAATTCATTCATTTTCAAGTTTACTTCTCTCATGAAACACAATTTATTAGGTAGATAGGAAAAATGTGGATCTACCAATCATAGATAATAGAATCAATTTCAAATATAATTTTTTCTAATTCCCCATTATTAATATTATTTGCCCTTTATTGATACATATATAATAGACTCCACAAAATATAGAATCAATCCATTAATTAAAGGGATAACAAACTCTTATTATTTCTTGCATTGTTGGAAAGGCCACCCACCTAGTTGTCATCTAGTCAACTAGGACATGAAAAAATATTTTTAATATGCCTAGTCATCATAATAATCATTTTGACCCCTATAATACTTATATTTTCCAATCCCATTAGTTGGATTTACATCCCTGTCTTGAGATCTTGGATCCCACTTGGGCCTGAACGAAGTAGTATTTACTAATGAAGTAGGTGAAGTAATTCCTAGAGATGGATCTAGTCCTAGCTGCAGTAGATCCTATTCCATATCCCATTGAAGAACCAATCCCACATTGTCATTGCAGATTAAGATGTAGAAGGAGACATTGTAGATTAATATGTGTAAGGCCCATGCATACAAATCCTAATATATATATATATATATATATATATATATATATAGAGAGAGAGAGAGAGAGAGAGAGAGAGAGAGAAATGCTATCTTATTTACTTCTCTATTTACTGTTCCATGATAAAAATAATGTTCAGCTGCATAATAATGAACCACAACATAGCATAATGAACAACAAAATAGTGAGCACGAGGTATTTACCTCAACCTAATGTTGAACCGAAGCTCAACCTGATGTTGAACTGAAGTTGATGAATCCTGCCCAAATTGATTAACCTCCAAACTGATTAACCTCCCAACCAATTAGGAACAACCTCTCTGACTCCCTAGCACCAGGAAATCCTTACGGTTTCCTGGTCCCCGAGCCCAAAATTCCCAACAACATGTGCCCCTGTGAGACTCATCAAACAAACTGTAAGAAAAATTGATGTAGCTGGAAACTGTTTCCTTCCCTCCTCCTTCTTCCTCTCCAAATTTTTCTCCCTTCCATAAACCAAAAATATCACACAAAACCAAAAACATATCCCCTTCCCGAGTCCTCTCTTCCCCATTATTGTCCTTCTCCACCCCCTTTTTCCAATCACCTTCCCCTCATTAATCCCTCAACCACCTTATCCCTCCCATAAATTGGTTCAACTACCAATAATAATTATATTATAATAAAGTCTCCATAAAATCTGTTTTAATAATTCATTAAACTAATATTCATCATTCATGACAATTAAAGTATTAATTAGGGTTATTACATACACCCACCCTTCAAGAAACTTTGTCTCGGAATTAGAGTAATTTACAATATAATGGAAATGACGCATGGTTCATACATCCACATCAAATAAACAACATTATTAGTAATCAAAACTTATACATACTAGTGTACATGTGCAATAAATGCATGCGTAGCTAGCACATACAAGGCTCACGCATGTACTAATGACAATAATTATCACACTTATAGTAATTCTTGTATGTGTCCAATCCAATCAACAAGACCATTCATTTCATAAAAGGTAGTAAACTATTAAAAATCTTCGCAAAATCCCTCAATTATAATAATTTAGCACAACAACGTTCATTTAGATAACTGTAGTTCACTTAAGCAATTATAAATATACATATTTACATATTGTCTTTTCAAAAAGGGAAAGCAGTAAATTCCACTATAAGGCAAATCCCCATACACTCTCAACTATTTCTACTCATCCTTCCTCCCTAACTTACTTTCGTCTTCCATCCCTATCCTTCCTCTACTGGACTATCTTGGAGCGTCAACTATATTGTCCTAAATCCAAGTACAACCTCTAAGAGGAACTATCACTCTCTTGACCAAGCTTCCCCAAAAGGTAGCTGACAGTCATCATCACACATCTAGGGGAGCATGATCTAACACTGTCCTCCCATGACTCGAGGTTTCAGAGGATACACGGTGGGAAATGCCTCCACCCCTCCTAATAGGACTAGGGTCCACACCCTACCATGGAATATACAGTGGCACTGTGTTGCTGGGACTTTTGTCATCGTATATTTAGTTTTAGGTAGTTTCACCACCTGAAAGAACTACACTGGTCTACATATCATAGGAATGCATTTGAACCAACATAATTTCACATATAAATATTCATACCATATTGTTTCTCGGTCGGTGTTCATGACATCCACTTTTATTACCATTATGTTTTGGCTATTTCATAGCCCATTGACCTGTAGCTTAGTCTATAACACAAACTCATACATATATATGCATTATAATCATGTGAATGCATTCAACCAAAATCTCAATTTGGTATTCACGTACCAACAAATTTAAACATCAGAATTTTCAAGTTAGAAATAGATCGCATAATATCCCCATATTTCAATTTACGTTAATCGCTCATATAATTGAGATTCACATAATAGATTGCATCATATCCATCATCATTCAAATAACGTTAAACATTCATAGAATTTTCATTCACATAATATATTGCAACATATCCATCATCATTCAAATAATGTTAAACATACATAGAATTGACATTCACATAGGTTCATACATCTTAAAAGTTCAAGTGTATCATAAATAGTTTCACAGTGAATAGAAAATAAAGGTGATTAGGCCTTAGGTAATCCTAGTTGTCTAAGTCAAAAGGTGGTATTACATACACCCAACCTTCAAGAAACATATTCTCGAGGTGGTCAAAAAAGTGAGGGATGATCTCATTGTAATGTCTCAGCATCCTCCCAAGTAGAAAATCTTGGGCTATACCTGTCCCACTGGACATTAACTTGGTCTACCAGACGGTTCCTGAGCTATCGAACTCTACAGTCCAATATGCGTAACATTTCTACCATGAGGGTTCCCGCATCCGATACCTGTAATTCCTTCCAATTTAGTTTATGAGATTCGTTAGCAACATAATGACATAGAACAGATACATGAAAAACATTATGATTTTTATGCAAGTGGGCTGGCAGTACGAGACAATAACCAACAAGTCCAGTTCTCTCTTGGATTTTGAATGGTCCTATAAATCGAGGTGACAACTATATCCCCTTCAAGAACTGAATGGTACTCTTATTAGGCCTGATATGAATGAAAAATTGATCTGCCACTTTATAACTTCGGTCAGTCCTATGTGCATCAACATAAATTTTCTATCTATCCTGTGCTTCCTTTAGTCTCTACCTAATCCAAATCACCTGTTCTTCCATCTCTTGAATCAATTCTGGACCAACTGTCACTCAGTGTTCTAACCTTTCCCAACTCAATGGTGTTCTGCATGGCCTTCCATATAGATCTTCGTAGGGTGGCATTCCACTGGAGATATAAAAAATGTTATTGTAGGCAAACTCTACCAAAGGTAGGTACTTCTCCCAAGGGGTTTGATTATCCATAACATAAATCCTAAGCATGTATTCCATAACCTGATTTACTCTCTAAGTTTTCCCATCTATTTCAGAATGATAAGTTGTGCTTAAGTTCAAGTGCATCCCCAACGCTGACTGCAAACTTTTCCAAAACCTAGAAGTGAATCTGGAGTCCCTATCTGAAACGATATTCTTGGGTATCTCGTGCAAATAGATGACCTCACTTACAAACATGTGTGCCAAATCAGTGACATCGTAAGTGTGATGCATCCCCCCTACTCCCCCCGTAGGGATGCGTAACCTCCCGGTCAATTTATCTCTGATTCTTGAGTCATAAGACTCTTTGGAACCCTAAAGGTCCCCTTCTGTATCTAAACATAGGCCCCTTGGCTTCCTAGTGCAGATATGACAACAACCTGCAAAATTCGTTTTTTCTCTGCTGCGAAAAATTAGAGTGTCGACGTTAGCTCCTTTTCAGATAAACCCTCTCTTGGTGTGGCCTTGGGCTATGACCACATGATTGTGGGCGTGGCCACAAGCAGTTTGGGCTCAAATTTCTTTTGGGCCCATAATGCTCCTACAACCTCCACGTGTCCTTTTAACGAAACCATGGTTTGGATTGCAACCCACCATTGATTTTTTAAACTCCTCGCAAATCATGTCCCCACAATGTTACAGGAATATTTATCTCCCGATCTTGAGGATAACTTCTAAATCGACGATTCAGATCTATGCCCTTCAAATCTATGGACCAGATTTGTTCCCTCTGAATCATCGGTCGATATCTCTTCACAATTTAAGACTTCGGGAATTCAAAATCTCAAACCCATCTTCTTTTCATATGTCAATCCTGCAGAGGTGGTGATCTACGGACACTTATCCTACTGATCAACGGTCCTGCTCTGTCTTTGGGTGTTTGACTCTTCAAACCCAGATCAATGGTCTAGCGACCCCCTTCTCGATCAACACTCGAGATCTCCTCCAGGTCTTCAGACTTCTAAGATCTCAAATCTCAAACCATGCCTTTTCTCCCTTGCTTTTATTCGAAGGTGGTGATATCTTGACGTGTTTCCTCCTAATTTAAAGATCGAGGATTACATCAGGACTTTACCTAGAATGCATGGATCTACGCCACATCTCCCTTAGATCCAACAACTACAAATTACTTTAGGACTATACCCGAAGTTCATGGATTCATGCCATGTCTCCCTTAGATATCATGGTCCAAAAATCACTTAGGGACTTCAGTTCTTCGCACTTCGGCAATCTCAGTTCTCAAAATGAAAACACACTTCAACTTTTCCCCAAAGCTTGAGATCTTTTGACAAGTGTCTCCTCCCAGATCAATGACTCACAACTCTTTGGGATTCAGGTATTTCAACCTTTCACCTCTTACCTTCCTATGGATCTCAAGACCCGCAGACATGTACTCTCCTAAATCTAATGGTCCAAATATGCTTCGGCTCTTCGACTTTTCGCAGTTCGAGAGTTTCAAGTTTCAAACTCGACTCCTTATGAACTCGTGATATTTGACATTTCACGCTCACTTGACCAATCCAACGTTTGAGATT
>JASDQU010010647.1:2206-16669 GCA_032191745.1 Picea mariana | reverse complement strand
TATGTTTATTTATAAAAAGTGTTAAAATTTGTTGTTTTGTGCTTGGTTTGCAAGTTGGGTGGTGCTAGAGCTCGGCCCTTAGATTTTTTTTAACTCCTATATATTTTTCATATATATATTATTTATATATCTAATTATTTATGTTTATATATTCCCTTTCAATTTTTTCACTTGTACAGGTGAACAAGTTCATGGTTATTTCTGGTTCATTACTAGTTGTGATTAGAGGGTTTCAGGGATGCACTTTTAATTTGTTGTAAAGGGTTTCAGGGCTACTATTTAAGGGTTGTTTAAATTTACGGGTTATTGCTAAAACAACATTCCTAAACCTTCATTCTTACAGGTGAGTAGGTGGGTAGGCCCTAGTCCAAGTTTTGAAACTTAGCTTTGATACCATATGTAAGGCCTCTACATATAGAGCCTAAAAAAAAATACAGAAATTCTATCCTATTTACTTCTTTATTTACTATTCCATGATAAAAATATCAATATACAAACTCTATCTTATTTACTTCTTTACTTGTTGTTCCATGATAAAAATAATGTTCAAGTGCATAATAATGAACAACAACATATCATAATGAACAACATAATGAGCATGAGGTATTTACCTCAACCTGATGTTGAAATGAATCTCAACCTGATGTTGAACTGAAGTTGATGAATCCTGCCCAAACTGATTAACCTCTCAGCCAACTAGGAACAACCTCTCCGGCTCCCTAGCCCCAGGAAATCCTTATGGTTTCTTAGCCCCTGAGCCAAAAATCCCCAGCATCATGTGCCCCTCTGAGAGTCCTCAAACAAGTTGTAAGAAAAACTGATGCAGTCAAAAACTATTTCCTACCCTCCTCCTTCTTCCTCTCCAAATTTTTCTCCCTTCCATAAACAAAAAATATCACCCAAAACCAAAAAAAAATCCCCTTCCTGAGTCCTCTTTTCCCCCTTATCTTCCTTTTCCACCCCCTTTGTCTAACCGCCTTCCCCTCTTTAATCCCTCAACCACATTATCCCTCCCATAAATTGGTTCAACTACCAATAATAATTATATTATAATAAAGTCTTCATAAAATTTATTTTAATAATTTATTAAACTAATATTCATTATTCATAATAATTAAAGAATTAATTAGGATTGTTACAAGATGTAGAAGAAGAAAAATAATGCGGAAAAAAATATTGTCCCTAAAAATAAGCAAACACAATAAATATTATATTAACATATATTAAATTTATGATATTCGAATAATGTAAACAATAACGTATGCATGGAAATATAGGTTGAAATGGCTTAATAAAAGTCAATTCAATTGATTTTATTTATATGTCAAAGTTGTAGAGAACAAAAATATCACAAATATCAAATCACATCGCTACGATCATCGACGTTATTGGCATTGTATGTATTAATTGAATCCATCTTGGTACAGGCCAGCCGGAGGGAAGAAGACATTGTTTTTTTTAACTATGGGAAATCGATAACATATTGAGAAAATTCAAGAGTATATTCAATAGCTCTCAAGTTACATATATCAATAACTTGTAATTCAACAAGATTCAAAACATCCTCGTGAAGACGGCCTACCCTTTGAACCTTATCATAATGGCCTAAATCTCGATGAAGTTTGATGAAGGTGAAAATCACCGTTATCATAATGGCCTAAATCTCGATGAAGTTTGATGAAGGTGAAAATCACCGTCCCCAATAGGCCCCAAGTAAAGAAGACATTGTTAAAATATATATAGACTTCGACGCTCAAGACAATTGTAAGTAGCCTAGTGGAAGAGAAAAATACAATTAGAATTCCATATTAAACGTTGAAAATTACACATTACGTGTATCTTTATTAATAAGTGACAAGTTTGAAAAGCGTGCCGCTCAAACGATGTCATGAAGACATATTGAAAGGAAGTAATGACTTTATCAACTTTAATGACCTTACATGTCATGTAAATGGCCCATGTATTTGGGTAATAGTATAGAGCGATGAGTTCGGTAGTGGGAGTTTGAAAGAAGGGGCGCAACCAACGTTTTGACTCCACCACACGGCCCTACACGTCGGTTGTGGCCTCATAGGGCTCTTCTACTAAGCTATGCTAAGGCTTCGTTGAGTCATACGCTGAGGAGAGCTAGGGTCTCATTTGCTTTCCCATTATACCAACTAGCTTGTAACTTCGGATATATTTATATCCATTTCATTGGTTTTGCAGATATTTCTATTTACTGCAGAGTAAATCGTTGTTGTTTCTATTGGATTCTTCCCCTTGCATTCACCAATTTGAGCCTAAATATATAATACGTTTTGGCCTCCATTGTCTTCATCCTGCATGCCTGCTTGTTTTCCTATATTTAGTCACCAGTTCAAACATTTCTGGAACACTAGTTTTGGGAGCATAAGCAAGGGTAGAAACATAGGATAATGTAGTTTTGGTATAAGGCTGACATTTAATGTATGTGATTCAAATCTATCAGCAAAATGACATCGCCACTACAGTGGAACTTGTTTGGTTAATCTAATACTTTTAGGCAAGGACATAGCCATTACAATAAAACTTGTTTGGTTAATAAAATTATGTGAGCTTGCTAACCTAAATTTCTAATTAACCATAGGACTATCTGGGACACCCACCAACATTACGGAAATCATTTAAGAATCAGAAATAAAAATTGTAAACTATATGGCAATGTCTAGGTGTGTTGTTCCAATGGAGGCTAGGTAGTTCAGCCATAATACGTTTGTTACTTCTGAAGACTACGTTCAATACCATTAGTGTCCATTGGATTCTCATCAAACTCCTAAGTTTTTCAAAACTCATTGCGTGAATATTATTACATACGACATATTACCTAAATATATCGCAACAGCTAAGTGTTTTCAAGGATCTATCATGAGTGATTTTGGTTCTATTTTGAAAATCACAATATTGAGAAATGATGCATCTACATTTTCCAAGATCGTTACTATGGACCTTTGGAAAGATTGTCCCAAATTTCTTCAAACCATGCATAATTTGTCAATTTCATTGCTGGTTAGAAACTCACTATGTTCACGCAATTTGATATTTAGATATCAACAATGTCTAAACATAGTAAACTACTAGAAAATAATATATTAATTTTTCCTTTGTTCAATTCAGTATCATTTTGTTCAAGAAAAGTTGCAGTCAAATGAAATAACTCTTATGCATTGTAATACTAGTGAAAATGCTATTGATATTTTCACTAAGCCTCTTGAAAAGATTAAGTTTGAACTATTTAGGGAGATGTTAGGTGTAGAAGTCAATCCATTCTCCATTAAGGGGGAGACTTGGAAATAATGGAGAAAACGCCAGTTGTAAGCACCAGTTATAAGCTTCAGTTGTGAGAGTTAGTTGTGAGAGTCAGTTGTAGGCATGTTAAGAGTCAGTTCTTAGTTAAGAGTCTAGTTGTCTTTGGTTTGCATGTAACCAACTCCGAAGAGTCTTTTCCTATATAAGAATATAATTAGTCTTCATTGAATAATATAAAAATAAACGTAGCCTCCATATTTATTTGCATGTTTTATTTTATCTAAAACAATAATACAATACCCAATCAAAATGTAAATCCTTGTTAAAATGTGTATATGCAATAATAATAATATTGTACGTGCGATTTTTCCAAGTATCATCTCCATACCATCAAATATGTGGGAAGATAAGATATACTAGCATGCCTCGGTCCAATGACATATGAAGTAAAACTTTTGATTGATCTTAAAATTTGTTCAAATTTTCAAGGGTATGGGTTAATTTAAAATTGCTAAAAAGTAAAAACTCCGAAAGCATATAACTTAAATTATAGTGGAATCCTGATTGTATATAAAATACCATCAAATATGTGGGAAGATAAGATATACTAGCATGCCTCGGTCCAATGACATATGAAGTAAAACTTTTGATTGATCTTAAAATTTGTTCAAATTTTCAAGGGTATGGGTTAATTTGAAATTGCTAAAAAGTAAAAACTCCGAAAGCATATAACTTAAATTATAGTGGAATCCTGATTGTATATAAAATTTTATATTAGATTTGTAAAATGAAGGAAATGTTATTTTGATATAAGGATAACGGACCCCAGTAACATACAATGCACACTTTTCCAATAAAAGGACTTTTCCCGCCATGAATATGCATCTCCACAAAGCTATTCCCAAAACATCGGATTGACAATAATGTTTGTTCTTGGTACCTTGCTTTTTAAAATGTCATTATGGACAACATTTAGCTCCTGCAATATATTTAGGTAATATGTCATATGCTATAATATTCACGCAATGAGTTTTGAAAAACTTATGAGTTTGATGAGCATCCAATGGGAACTAATGGTATTGAACGTAGTCATCAGAAGTAACAAAAGTATTATGGCTCGATTACTTAGCCTCCGTGGGAGAAACACAGCTAGACATTGCCCTATAGTTTACAATTTTTATTTTTAATTCTCAAATGATTTTCTTAATATTTTTTTTTTCAAGGGAAAAAATCATAATTTTATAAAAAAATCATAATTTTCTATCATCAATGTGATGAGAATTACAATTTGCAGATACACTTCTAGAGTGTATTCTTGTAATTTGTATGTCTATGTATTTGCTTCAAAGCTCATTGAAGTTCTTCTTTTTGTAGTTCCGTCTTCTACTCTGTTAGGATTTTACAAAATTTGCAACCCAAAAAGGCATCCAATGTTCACAAGAAAGTTCTTTGTTGTTTCTGAAGTTGTTCATTTAAGAACTCTGAAATCTTCCAGTGGTCGAATTCTATGTGTATGCCTTACTTCGAGGCTCGATCTGCCTCTTGGTTTCTTTCCCTGTATACACGATGATAGGAAAAAGAATAAAAAACCCTCTGTAGTGATTTTATGTCTTCCACAATATTAGCAAGTCTGATATTTGTGCAACTTTGAGAACCATTAATCCAATTTATCACATTTTTTAAGTCTCCATAAACTATTATCACTTTACAATTATGTTCAAGTGCAAAGGACATGAGTAGTTTGAGGCTCATAAGTTTTGCGTAATTGGTTTTTCCTGCTCCCAAGCTAGAAGTCAAAGTGTAGTAGTGTGTTTCTAAGATGTATAAGAGCCCTCCACCCCCACAATTGTAATTTTGGGAGGCTCCATAAAAAAAACCCCAAGGACTTGTTTTATTGATGGTCACTTCTCTTATAATTTTGGTCTTGACTCTCCTTTTAGTTGGAAAATAAGAGGATAGGATGGCCACGATTTTGAGAGTAGTTTTTTCGGGTGCTAGTAAAACTTATTTAAAAATGACTTCATTCCTAGCAAGCCACACACCCCAAATGATCAGCAGGGGTAGCAAACTGTAGCTCTTAAAACCTCTGTTCTCCCACTCATTCCTCCAAGATTGTTCCAAAGTGTGGTCAAGCCAAAGAAAGTTTTTTTTCAAAAGTCTAGACACTTTTGTCCATACCTTATTTATATAAAGACATTATATGAAAAGATGTTGTGTCGTTTCTCCATCTATTTTACATAGAGGACACCTACCCGGGCTGGAGAAATTCCTTTTTTGGAGTATGTCCCACGTTGGAGCCTTGTTTGTTAGCACACTCCACATAAAAAGTTTCGATTTTGCAGGACAATTTATTCTCCAGAGTTTTTTCCACCACCATACCGGTTATGCTTGGACTTGTTCTACGATTAAGAAGTTATAGCCTTCCTTTGGAGTGTAGATACCAGAGGCAAATCATTCCCAAACAAGTTCATCCTCTTGGTCCCTTAATCTAACCTATGTTTTTTTTAGGACTGTAATATATCTTTCCATTTCTACTTTATCTGCATCATTTAGTTTGAGACTAGTGGCCAATTTCCATCCTTGAGTCTAGAAGTTTGTGGTATCCGGATCAACAATTTTGTTGAAAGTGTCAAAGCCTTTGATTCTCAGCAGAAGAGTAAGGTGATCTGAAAGAAGGTGATTTCCTTCACTGCCCATCCAGAGGTCTGCACCCAACCTCACCTGATGACCATTTCCAATTTTCCATACCAGTCATTCCCCGATAACTGAGAAGGATTTGATAATAGTCTTCCAAATGACCGAAAATCCTTTCAACGATTTATGAGCCCGTCTGATCCAATGATTTTCTTAATATTGGTGGGTAATATAATTAATTGGTAATTTTGGTTAGTAATTTCACAATGAATTTTACATATTTTCATTAACCAAACAAGTTTCACTTGAGTGGTAATGTCCTTCCCAAAGATCATTTTGCATTTTGCACATAGATTTGAATCACATACATTGCAATTCATCCTTTTGAATATGCTTATATCAAAATGTCATTAACCTATGTTTGTACATTTTGGTTATGTTCCCAAAATTGGTATTCTAAAAATGTTTGAACTCGGAACTAAATGTAGGAAAACAAATAGACATGCAGGATGAAGATAATGGAATCTAAAGCTCAAATCAATAAATGCAAGAGGAAAAATACAATATAAAGAATCGAATGTAGACAACAAAGATTTATTCTGCACTAAATAGAAATGTCTGCAAAACCAATGAAATGGATATAAATATAATATATATCCATTTGTTCCAAGATAATCAATATAGTGGTAAAGCAAGTGAGACCCTAGCTCTCCTCAACCTATGACTCATCCCTCGAAGGTAGAAGAGCCTTTTGAGGCCACAACCCTTGAGAAGAACACGCAGGTTAGAAATCAATCTAGACTGGGTTGCATGGTGGAGTCAAAATGTTCGTTGTCTAGTTACAAGTGTGAATTAATAAACATACATGTAATGTGTGATTTTCGACGCTTAATTATGCCGAAGGCATATTTAGTGTTAGGTTTTGTACAAAACCTAACTGAGTCAAAATGAGTCATGCGATTGAAAAACATGTTTTTCAAAGGATAGCATGGCGAGCTAGGGGTAAACATTGATCCCATTGAGTTTACACATGCTATCTTGGTAAACACTGAGCCCATTGAGTTTGTCTTTTGGATGAAAGACACTACAAATATGTTCCCAAACACTTGTTGGCAGCTCATTTTTGTCCATCATTTAGGGGATGTTAGGTGGTATTAAGATGCAATAGTGTTCCCTGGAATCCAGTTGGAACAATTCTTTCCAAAAATGTTGGTGAAAGTTGGATATCGATCACAGTCAATAGAATGAGGCAAGCCATGGAATTTGAATATATTATCCATAAAAATTTGAGCCATTGTGGATGTGGTGAACATGTGTTGAAGAGCACAGAAATGATCATATTCTGAAAGATGATCTACTACTACCATGATGAATAACTTATTTCCTGATTTAGGTAAGCCAACAATGAAATCCATAGAAATATCCCTCCAAATAACAGGTGGAATTGGGAGTGGTTGGAGTGTTCCTAGAGCTTTGATTTCTCTATTATTGCATTGACATGTATCACACTCAACCACAAAGGTCTATATGTCTTGTTTCATACTGTCCCAAAAAAAAGAATATTTGACCCATTCATAGGTTTTGGTAAACTTTGAATGCCAAGTTGCAGGTGAAGCATGCAAATTCGAGAGGACCATGGGTTTAAGGTTCAACTATTTGGTTAAATATAGGTGACCTTTATAACCAAACTCTTCATTATTCCAAGAGTACCTTGGAGAATCTTGAGGGTCCTGTTGCAATTTTTGGATTAGGATAGAAAATTTGGGGTCTTGCAACCATTCCTGACAAATGACCTGAAGCCATTCTACTACAATCAATGATAGAGAAAATAATATGGACCCTTCTTCTTCATATTTCCATGAAAGAGCATCAACAACCACATTTTGTTTGCTCAAATTGTAGATGATCTCATAATCATAGCCAACCATCTTTCTAACCCTTTTTTGTTGCTCTGGAGAGGAAATTCTTTGTTCCTGCAAATACATGAGGCTACAATGATTGGTTTTAATTTGGAATCATTTCCCCAAGAGATAAGGAATTCAGGGATCCACTGCATGTAGAATAGCCAACATTTCATCTTCATATGTTGATTCTCCCAAATGTTGCTCTGATAGTTTTTTTCTAGTGAAAGCCAAAGGTCAATCGTATTGCATGAGGAATACCCCAATGTCTTTCCCTAATGCATAACATTCCAAAACAAAATTCTTGGTGAATTCAGGTAGTACGAGGACAAGAGTAGTGCACATCGCCTCTTTCAAGGCTTGGAAGGATTGATAAGTTGCTAGAGTCCAACTCAAAGCATCCTTTTTAAGGAGAGAATTGAGAGGAGCTACAATTTTTCCTTAATTCTGAACAAACTTACAATAATATCCCGTTAAACCCAAGAACCCATGCAATATATTAATAGTTTTAGGGCATAATATTTCAGTTATACATCCAAACATCTATGGGAGGCCCAAAACAAATATTTTCTTCTGTATGGACAGAGGTTTTCAACTCGCATGCACTTCTATCTGGGAGCAAATTTTAATGAATAAGTCAAGAGTTCACTTCACGGGCCGATATCTTTCAAAATAGTAGCAAAGAGTATCGTAATTACTAAACCTGGATGTAATTCCATGTCAAATGTCTTTAATAGACCTAAAAACTAGTCAAAAACCAACCCCTAAAATATCGTGTCAGAATAACTTGTTGATTACCGAATGTAGACTTAGGTTCGAAGTTATTTTCTAGCCTTACACATGGGGATTCTGTAGAAAGTATACTCATATGAAAAAATAAAGCGCCATGGTCAGTTTTGAATTTAGATCCTCATATTAATTTTGACTTTAATATGTCATTGATAAAGATAAAGATGGATAATGCCGGACAATGGTGTGCAATTTTGTTGCAGCTTGGTTACCTTTGTATCATACTTATCCCTTCTACACCTAGCTGCAATTTTCTTCTACATGGACATTTTGCAAAGGCGTGTTGGTACTCATTCCTAGGCAATGTGGGAATATAATTGAGGGAATGGTGGGAAGGATAAAGAATTTCCTTATTCAATTGAGGTGTTATATTTCCACTTCGTCACATAAGGCAAAGGACCAGGATTTGTAATGCTAGAAAAAATGATAGTCATTGTGCACACAACATTGGCATACATATGGTGCAGAGTTTGGAGAAAAAATTGGAGAAAAATTTAAGAGCAGGAGGGAAAGATATGCCAACCTCTATGGAAATTCTGCATGATAGGAATGATGAATTAATACCTAAACATTATTACTTGCAAACTGTAAATAGTAAACAGTAAAGAACAAATATGAATGAAACTATGGTATTGAAACTTACTTGTCAATGATGAATTAAATAATCGCAGGTCCAATTGCGAGTGCAGGATTTCAACCCTGCAAACTCCAATAACAGGTCCTGGAATTACCCAGGATTTGCATTCCAAGTTCTGGAACTTTTTTCTTTATGAATTACTGAAATAGATCACTAATAAAGATGGATAATGCCTGACAATGGTGTGCAATTTTGTTGCATCTTGGTTACCGTTGTTTCATACTTATCCCTTCTACACCTACCTGCAGTTTTCTTCTATCATAACATTTTGCAAAGGAACCAAGCTTGACATCTTCATTTCATGTGAAAGACATAGGTTCGATTCCCATACGGGATAGGTAGTTATTCATTCTCGAGCGAGGTGGGAATATCATCGAGGACAAGGTGGGAAGGATAAACAATTTTGTTATTCAATTGAGGCATTGCATTTACACTTCGTCACACATGGAAAAGGACCTAGATTTATATTGCTACAAAAAATTATAGTCAGAGTTGTGCATACGACATCGGCATGCACATGGTGCAGATTTTGGGGAAAAAATTGGAAGAAAATTTAAGAGTAGGAGGAAAATATATGCCAACCTCTATGGAAATTCTGTAGGATAAGAATGATGAATAAATACTTAAATATTCTTACTTGCAAATTGTAAAAAATAAACAGTAAACAACAAGTACCAATGAAACTATGGTATTGAAACTTACTCGTCAATGATGAAGGACATAATCATAGGTTCAATTGTGGGTGCAGGATTTGAACCCTGCAAAGTGGAAAAACAACTCCAACTGTGGGTGCAAGACTCCAACCCTGCAAAGTTGAAGAAAACAAAATCAAGAAGAAAGAAACAAACTAGTGAGAAAGCATCAAGAGGTCCAACTACAGGTGCAGAACTTCAACCTTGCAAAGTTGAACCAAACAATAACAAGAAGCAACCAACAAACCAACAAATCAATGAACAAGCAAAAACCAATGAACCAGTAAAGAATCTATGTATCTTCAATGATGACTAACTTGCATTCCAAGTATAGAAGAAATATGAAACATATGATGACTATGTGAGTGGCGGTGCACAACAATATTGCCCAAATTCACTGCAAGATTGTATGCAAAAATTGGAGGAAAAATGTACTCTAATAGGCCTGTTTAGGTAAACATTTAAGGATTCTAGGTTTGTTTAAGGGCCTCGCACTATGTAAACATTTAAGCTTTTAGGCCTATTCAAGTACTTCAAAAAGAGTGTCAATGATCAAAACTTTCAGTATGTAAACATTTCAATAAAATAAAAAAATTAAAAAAGAGCATCAATGCTCAAAACTTTGGATATCTAAACATTTAAGACATTGGGAATAATGAAGCTGGAAATAGGACTTCAAACTTCAAATCTATTCTCCAATGAGATGATGATATATAAGGTTTTTTTTATTATATAAAAAATAATGATTTTAGTTCTCTAGTTCGAACAATAGAGATTATGCGAAAATTTATAGTCAAGGGACATATTAATATGAAGTCAACCAATTATGGATGGCTATAGTCCCTCTATGCCTTGGGAAGAGACTAATAAGATTTCTTCATTTTACAAATGTAATGTAAAATTTGGGCGTTGGCTAAATGTTCTACCTTTTGGGTTTTTTGGCCTGAATCCGACGATGTAAATCATGACAAAATAGTTATTTTCTATTGTTTAAATTGCATTTCTGAATGCAAAAATAGATTCATCCTGCTAAAAAACTCCCGAATCACTTGGATTATACAAACTTAACCACTCAAATCTACAGACCCTCACTGAATTCCACACAAACTCAAACAGAAAATCACCAAAAAACTTCCAAAACGTATAACATTTAGACTACTACTAAAATTTATATACAATCAATATTCCACTATAATTTAACTTATATGCTTTTGAAGTTTTTAACAATTTAAAATTTACCCATACCCTTGAAAATTTAAACAAAATTTAAGATCAATTAAAAGTTTTAATTCATATGTCATTGGACCAAGGCATGCTAGTATCGGTTATCTTCCAACATATTTGATGGTATGGAGATGATACTTAGAAAAATTGCACGTACAATATTATGATTATTGCATGTACAAATTCTAACAAGGATTTACATTTTGATTGTGTATTGTATTATTGCTTTTTAATAAAGTTAGTTTTATATAGGGTTATTTCTATACATTTAAATGTGAGATATTTAAAAATCATATTAATTTTAAAAAATGATATTTAATATAAATGAATGTAAATTTATTTTAATTTGGGATTTATCGATTTTTAAAAATATTAAATTTATCTTTTTTCAAGTTTTTTGAATTTAATTTTTTTTTTTAGTTTTGATAAATCCAAAGTTACAATATATTTACACTAATTCTTGATACATATATGTCAAGTGTCAACTCAATGTTAATAAGGAGAATTACACATCTCCTTCATACTAAGCATCACACAATTAAAAAAAATTAACCATTAAAAACTATTTATTTTCAATTGCTTTGTTTATATATATATATATATAATTGATATCGAATTATTTTACTTAACATGAAAATTGATATCTAACATTTTATATTGAAATGTTTTATTTATCACTCACATTGAAGTATTCTTTTTGTTATTAATATTATTTTAATTGTCACCCTTAAAGTCCAAGTTGACCAAGAACTGAATTATATATCTCCTCATACCATGTTGTAGAAAGCCACAAATGAAGGCAATAGTAGAGCCTCAAAATTCTAATGCATATAATTGGACAAGCCTAAAGATTATATCTTTTGGACTTTCTCTGCCAACCATCTCTGGAAGCCAGTGAATTTTTTTTTGGTGAAATTGTAATTTTGCATTGTTGAAATTGCATTTTTGATTGTATAAATAGTTTCAATCCCATCAAAATCCCTATTGTACTCAGAATATGCAATCTCAATAACTAATATTTGCAATTCCAACAGTGTACTCATTCTTCACTTAAGTTTATCTTGATTGCAGATTCTGGTATCCAACTGATATTTGCTCCATATCCATATCTATTGGGAGAAAAGAAAGTTGCTCCATATCTATTGGATGCTGCTAATATGATACCTGGATGCCCCAATTCTTCCAATTCTCACCAAATTCTTCCAACTTTCACTAAATTTTAGGAAAAACTAACTCATGAAAAAAAATATACCTGTAAAAATTCAAAAAATAAATAAAATAAAATGTTTAAAATACCACCATATAACTTATCCCAACTTCACGATCTATCATTGTAATGTGATTCTTCATACATGCGATACGTTCAAATTCCTTTCGAGTGACATAGTCTCATTATTACACTCGATAATTAAGTTTCATCTTCAATTTATGCAGGGAAAACTACCAACACATGCAGAGAGAACTACCAAAACAGGCCACTGGAATCTTAAAGACTTCTTACAAGTGTAGACATTGATGAAGAAGATCGACACAGTGTTCAAACTAACATTACTTGCTGCTTGAAAATGTCACGAAACAATTGTAAATTAAATTTATAAAAAGCATAAAGGATGAATGTAGTGCAATGTCACTGCAATAGTCACCCATTACCAATTTAGAAGGCAGTTACTTTTTCCTAAGACATGTTATATTTTTTTGATATATATCTAAATAAATAGTAAAAAACCAAGAGATTCGTACTGTCTAGATGGAATGGATGGCAATGGAGAACATAATATTTCAATTATACATCCAGACATCTATGGGAGGCCCAAAACAAATATTTGCTTCTGTGTGCACAGAGATTTGCAACTCACATGCAGTTATATCTGGGAGAAAATCTTAATGAAAAAGTCAATATTTCACTTCATCTGCTGATATCTTTCAAAATAGCAGCAAAGAGTATCGTAATTACTAAACCTGGATGTAAGTCCATGTCAAATGTCTTGAATAGACCTAAACACTAATCCAAAACCAACCCCGGAAATATGTTGTCGGAGTAACTTGTTGAGTACTGAATGTAGACTTAGGTTCAAAGTTATTTTCTAGCCTTACACATGGGGATTCTGTAGAAAGTATACTCATATGCAAAAATAAAGCGCCATGGTCAGTTTTGACTTTAGATCCTCATCTGGAGAAAAAAAATGTGTACAAGCCATGTGACCGCCTAAATCATGTAGCGTTTCCACAACCTGGTTTGGCATTTTATGTATTTGCATGCAGTTTGCAGTTTATAATAATAAGACGAGCAAAACATCTAAATACAGGTTTGGAAAATTAGATGTTTTAGCTGCAATGTCATCTTGTCAGCTTCCCTAATTTCAAACAAATTCCAAATTTATTAGTATAAGCTAACTTCACCTGAAATCCAAACCAATCCTTTGTAATGTTGTCTGATTCATTGATCCATATCCATGGTATTCGACCATGCTTTTAAAGATAATAAAAAATGTCATGGCGGCATAGTGTAAGACCAGGGGGCGACATAGCGTAAGACCGGTGTATTCCGCGCATGTAATTAATCACGTTTAATGATGTCTATGCCATACCAATACAGACATTATAGTTGTATGTATTAGTGTTTAAATGGAAAATGCCAACCAGCTAATTCATGGGTGTAGCCTTAAAAGTACTTATCTTGAAATATTAAGGTTATTTTCTTTAACCCCGATTTCAAGGAAAATTGATTAATGAGGGAGGATTGGTAGTTGAGCAATCAACTACCCTTAATGAATGAAAGTATGGAGGGTTGTCTGAAGTGACAAAAAAAATATCAGCCATAGGACAACACGAAACATCACCATGAGTTCTCATGATTGACTCATGGGTTTCCTTCTGACAGAAGAAAGGGGGGCCAAGTGTAATGTTCCTGACTTGGCTAGTCTAGGAAACATTGCTAATGTGTGTGTAGGATCAAAGGTTTACAACATATAAATGATCATACAAATAATAAACGTGACAAAGGACTGAAAAATTTGTATTATGATATCTCTGTGGATTGCAAAATGGTCAAATGTGGCTGAATAAACTGGCAATACTCTACTAGATCAACAGACAAAGGATCTTAGCCAGAATACAAATAAGCAACTAAAAGATATTACCTTGAATATGGGAGAACTGCAGAATCAATGAAGAATGATGGAAGACCTGGATGATCTTCCCGGTGACTGGGGTATGTCTTTCAACACCGAAATCAGCCAATTGGTGTCTTCCTCCTAGAATAAATTGAACTATCTCTTCTGAGATGTGCCTCTTATCCTCAATGACAAGTCATAATCTG
>JASDQU010010646.1:81153-96381 GCA_032191745.1 Picea mariana | reverse complement strand
GATCAAGCCAATATCTAGGTCACCCATGATTGGATAGCCCCAACCACACTCACTGAGCTTCGAAGCTTCTTGGGACTTGCCAATTTCTACTATAGGTTCGTGTTGGGATTCTCCCATATTGCATGGGCCCTCATCCAAATAATCAGGGGTGGTGGTAAGGCGAAATTTTCATGGATCCAGTACCAACAACAAGTGTTTGATGATTTGAGGAAGCACTTGTGCTCAACCCCAGTAATTTCACTACCAAACCAGCAACAACCCTTTGAGATCGAGATAGATGCTCCAGACTATGTTGTGCGCATCATTCTCACTCAGGACGACCACTCCATGGCCTATCATAGTGAGACACTATCGGTTGTTGTTCATAAGTACCCTACTTACAACAAAGAAATGTACTCCATTGTGCAAGCCTACCGCCAGTGGATACATTACATTCTTGGGAAGAATACAGTCATCCACACTAATCATAAACCATTGCAGTTCATGCAGACACAAATCAAATTTTAAAATGACCTCCATAAAAAATGGTCTACATACTTGTAGCAATTCCACCTCGACATCAAGTATAAAACAGGAAGCACCAACCATATTGTTGATTGCCTCAGCAGACCGCCAGTCACGAAACTCACCACGGTGCTAGACTCTTGCGACTATGAGACTTCTGGATGGCCCCAAATCTATGAGACAGACTCTATGTTAAACAACCTTAGTTTAACATTAATTTATCAACCTAAGGATTCGTCTTTTATCTCAAGAATATCAACAAAATCTATGCAGATAGCTTGTAGAGGCTAAAATCGCGTAGTTAAAGAAAACCTGATTTTATCCACAATCAAGTTCCTCAAATTTTCATGAAAGATTCTAAGACTAAGACCTTACTTAACATAATTGAAATCTAATTACTAACATGATGTGACTGAAAGAGAACTAACTAATCTACTGAATTCATTTAACTAAGAAGCAACGATTGAATCTAAGTAAAGACTTGCAGAATTAACTATTAACTATGAATTTGATTGCTAGAAAGGAAATAGGGAATTACTCTATCCTATGAAAAAAAACCAGCAATTTGTAATCTAATCAAAAGGGACAACAAATATAACTTGACGGAAAGGAACAACAATTGTAACTTTAACTGAAAGGAACATAAATTGTAACTTAATTAAAGGAACAACAAATGCGAGTCTAAATAAAAGGAACAACGTGCATGAAAATGTGAGGAACTGTCAAGAAACAAACTACAATAATGGAAGTTGGAACAACAATCATTAACACTCGAGAGAAATGTCTATCTTTTGTACGCAAATAACATAAAATCATTAACACACTTATGTATTCGTCTTAACTATTGCAAAAGAGAATAGAATCATAAAACATAAAGTAAACTAATACAGTTATAGTGTGAGATAGTAGCTCCTTTAGACTGGGCCCTTGGTCCTCAGAAGCACTGCTACTAGAAACTCAGTATGTAGAAATGGTGAAAATGATCAAAGCTTTTATTGATTTCATAGCTGGTACGACATTCACAAAAACTTCTTGCATAGAGTAATTCTGAGTTCTGAATACTTGAATGTAATTCTTAGATTATTCTTTCAAGATCTATTACCCTCTATATATACAATAATCTGAGTAAATTAAGCCATCCTGAGGATCAAGAGATCCTCAAGATTGCTTTACTATTATAAAGTTACAATATAGAAGCTCAATAATCTTCAAAACTGCTTTGCGCCAAAAGTCCTCAACCTCCAATAGCTTGTGTATCTTCAAGATCTCCTTTGCTATTTCGGTTTTGACAATATTTACCCAAATATGTAACATAATCAAACAATTCCAATTGTATTTTAGAATCTATTTAATATAACTTCAATAATATCACTAGAAGACATATTAATCATTTTCTATCCAATTTATTCCTAATTAATAGAAAAGTCAATCAAGATTATATCATGAACTGTGGGAATAAGGAGGACATTTGTACCTTTTTCATAACCCAACATACCCCCCATCTTACCTTCTTGCATGTCCTCATGCAAGTTGAGATCTTACATGTAAAGTAATGATGTTTTAGGGAGGGAAAGTTGGTTCACTAGGTCTCTTGAATCCATTACTTCTTTTGAGCTCTACAAAAGCATTATCCTCCCTCTTCTTATTAATTTGATAATCCTTCTAGTAACTTTCTGGAGAAAACCAGATGATAGGGGGATTATACCTGCACCCAATCCAAGTAGTTCCTTCCTCTTGCAGCAATCTAGAATACCTTTCCATTCTGAAGGTAGCTACAAAGAAATTCCTGTAGCCAAAGGGTTCCCTACTTTTGACTTCATTGGAGGATGCATCCCATCTCACCTTAGAAGCAGCAAGAGATTCTTCCTTGAGTTCTCTAAAATATATGATGTTTGATCGGATTACCTATCCATGGATGGGGGATAAAGAGTCTATGACCCCTTCCCTTTTCATAAAGGTTCTATGTTGCATAATGGCTGGAAAGGACTTTGGGGGTTCTCCTCTGACCCAGAGGTCCAACCCAGTTTCCCCCTTTATGAAGGTTTTGTGAACTTTGCCCCACCTAACTTGGTTTTTAGTAAAGGACTTGAATGCCTAAAATTGTATATCCCCAATAAAGGGACCAGGGTTATCTGCTCTGTCATTTTCCAAGATAAAGTTATGAAAATACAATTCGCATAGAAAGTATTGGACTTTCTCTTCCTACTCTCTGAAACATGCAACAAAATTAGGGACAGTGGTGAATGTAATTGGTTTACCTGCTCTGATGGATTTCACCCTCAACAACATGTAATGTTCCAATAAAAATAGGGTATAATTGGTGGCAGGAGCTCTGCAGTTGATTGCATAAGAGTAGACATCACAAATGTCTTTGATTTGTTCCAAAGCTTTTTCCAATTGGTTTTGTACCTTCTTCACATTCCCTTGAGTTCTAGTGAGCTTAGCATAAGTCTCACTTTATATTGCTGATATGTTCTTCAGTTGTTTAATAACCTTTTGATGTTCAACCATACTGACCATCTCCTCTCTGGGTTGAGCCAATGCTTGTTGGGCTTGTGTAAGCTATGATTTTAGCTTATCAATGATGGCATTCTTTTCTTGAGACTGAGATGCTTGATATTCTTCCATAGCATCCATATCATCTCTGGATTGAGTTAATTCTTGTTGGGCTTGTATAATCTCTACTTCCAGTTTATCAATGATAACACTCTGTTCATGAGACTGAGATGCTTGATGTTTTTTTATAGTCATTAATTCATTTCTATTTTGAATCAGGCTTTGTTGGGAATGCATCAATTCTTCCTCCAATATTCTAATGGTGGCATCCTTCTCAAGGGATTGAGGTATTTCCTTTGATACTAGGGTATATGTCTGTACTTCAGCATCAACTATTTCTGAAGGAATTGATTTCTCACTGTGAGCTACTGCATCTTCCACAATTGTTTCTTCAGGGACTGTCTGTGTCCCCATAGAGTTTGTAGTGACTGTTCTTTTAGGAAGAGGGTTTTTTCCTTGCAATCTGGGTCTTTTGATTTTCTTTCTTTTGTGGGACTTATCTTCTTGTTCTAGCTGCTTCCTTAATTCCTTAATAATTTCCCTAAGTTTTCAAACCTTATGCTTTAATACTTCGACTTTTTTAGCCTTTATCTTTAACAACTTGTTCTCCTTTTTCAACCTTCTAATTTTTCTATGGTTTTTTCCTGCTCTCTGTTTGTGAGGGGTCTCAAGGTCTTCTTCATTCTGGTCAGCAGGTGGCTATGCCTCTGTTCCTTCCAAGTTCTCTGTCTTCTCAAGAGGGCTTCTTGCCTCAGGATGAAGTTCTTCCTATGATGTGTCCTCTAACATTTCAATATTAGGAAAATCTTCAGCAAGTTTTGAAGGAGAGTCTTGTTCTTGGTATTCCCCTAGTTTATATCTGTCAATTGAGGCCCCTAAGATCCCTAAAATATGAGTTATTTCTACCACATAGATTTTTAAAAATTGTTCTGTCATGTGTTCCAATGCTGGCTGGGTGTCTTCTTGACTGTTTCCTTGTGAAGTTTGTCTTGTTTGCTCAATTTCCTGAACATTGTTCTGTAAGGACTTCTCTGTAATGTCCTAAATTTATTCAGGTTGTTTTGTTGTGTCCTGGGTGTTAGAATATAGAATATGGTGTGCTCGTTTTACCATTGATGATACCCTTGTCACCCAACCATAGGTTGAAGTCACCCTTCGAGCACCTTAACCTTGACTGAGAATTCCTCTGGAAGTAAACCCTAGGATAGATAGCCAATCAAAGGGTAGTCCACCTTTCCCCAAGGATAACACATAACAAAATATTGATCAGATAGTCCAAACCCTAGCCAAGAGATAGTCAAGCCAATACTGAAAACTTGCTACTGCTACAGCTGCACCTGTAGCTCTCCTCCACATGTGCACACCAAAATGGGAACTGTAGTGTGCACCAAACTGGGAACTGTAATTCTGAGATGCTGTCAAATGAGAACTGGCACCCTGCATTTATACTGGTTCTGCCAGATTTGATGGGGCCGAATTCTCCTTTTGGATATGTGTTTGTTCAATATATTATTATTATTTCTGGCTGACTTCTTCTCTTGGAGGCCAATAACCTAATATAAATTATCTTCTTGAGCCGACAAGGCTTCTAGGGTTATTATCCAACTCATTAGGGTTTCTCTTGCGTTTCGAAGTCTTCTATTCTCGTCAGAAACAAACATGGAGGTAAATACCTCTCGCAACTACCATACTATTAACAATGTGTTTCTTCAAGGTTTCTTGTTCATTTGCTTCTCCTCTTTCTCTCAATGGGGGATTTAGGAGCATCCATTGCTATTTTCCTCTTTCCTGTTAGTGCCCTTGTTTGTGAGCTATAAGCCTCTATTTGTGATGTCTGAGCCTTTATTTGTGAGGTCTGAGCCTCTATCTGTGAGGTTTGGGCCTCAATCTTGACTCCAGGTTGAGGAGGTGGAACTTCTATTTGGGTAGTGGTCTCCCCGTCCTGTATTTCTTCAATTTCCTATGGTGGGTCTTCATGGTATAATTCAGGTTGCTCCAATTGTAGAGGTCTATTGGTCTCAACAAGATCACCTTAGGTTAATTGAGTTTGACTTAGGGCATTATTTACTATCAGTTTAACTAATCCATCATGGCTGATGACAGTAACAAGATCTTTGRATTTCTGTGTTCTTAAGGCGAACTCATGTAATATAGCATTTAGAAAAAATCGTAGATTGATTACTAACCATTGTTTGAGTGTCACTAGCATTTTGAGGTGGCGTGGTTGGATTACATCATATCGTCCATTAAAAGTGATGTACCTCTGAATTACCCCTGCCAATTCTTTCCATGGTTTGCTGAGGGTGCTGGGTTTAAGTTCCTTTCCCTTTTTATCCAATTCCTCTCCAGGATATATGAAGGATTCTACAACTTCTTTGAGCATTATATATCTTCCTGTCCATTGAATTCCTAAGTTAGGGAGACCTCTAACCTCTGCTACGATTTTTGGAGTAATTGGAATTCGTATATTTCGAACCATGGAGATATCTCCCGACAAATTATGAAAGAATTCAAGTGTGATGTTTGTATCATAACCTTTGAATCGATTGAAGTACTCTGTCCATCCCAGATGATGTAGAATTTATCTATCCTGCTCAGTTACCAATAGTAATGTTGGCTCCCTGCGCACACTTTGGCCACCCATCGTTCTGTGAGAAAATGAGAACGACTATCGTTCCTGCTTTCAAATTTCGTTAGACTAGCTTGGAGGAAATATTACCAAATATAGAAAAAAATATCAGAGAACGAGGAGTGTATAAAAAATGTGGTTTTTCCATTTATTATAATCATTACAATCTTATCGAAAAACGTGTCAAACGTCCACTTCC
This sequence comes from Picea mariana, assembly GCA_032191745.1. NCBI lineage: Eukaryota > Viridiplantae > Streptophyta > Pinopsida > Pinales > Pinaceae > Picea > Picea mariana. The sequence goes on along the minus strand of JASDQU010010646.1, from coordinate 90,493 downwards.
CTCATTATTGTAGAGGTCGTCCTTGACCGTCAACATAGGTGAAAGTAATGAGTGTAGGTATTTCCGGCGAGATGTAATAATTGCACTGTCATCAGCGATGGGAACCAATCATGTATAATTTTTGAAAAGAATAGTAATGGTAATCATTAAGCGATAATCCTTTTTTCGTGGGAAATTCGAATTTATTATACCTATACTCAAAAAAATGTTTTAAGGATAATTAAGCCAAACAAATTAAATCTATTCATTAAAAAAAATATTCCACATATCATAATGTTTTTACTTTTCGTTTGTTTATTGAATATAGCCTAAATGATAGCCCCGTTATTTGAGTAAAGGAAATCTAGAGACACACAGAAACTTGGTTTTTATAGTAAAATTCCATACCACAGGCAGAGCCACTACTACCAGCAGGCGTCCATAGCCTCGACATGGTTTCCTTTTAACCCATAGATGAGTCTGTATCCTTAATAAATATTTGAATCATCTTTTCCCAAAGAGACCACTATCCTAGTTTGGTAGCTAGATGATGATAATGCCACTCACTAGATTGTAACTTAAGTGAACAAGCTAGCTCATGATGAGACCCCTGTTCCTTTGACAAAAATGTCAAAGGCCATTTCCCTGGTGTGGTAGCCATAGCGGGAATGTCACTTATGTTATTATCTGATGATCATGGTAGGTTGGATCGTGATGAGACCCCCTATTCTCTGTGGGAGAAGTTTTATAAGTTATATTTTTTTCTTTTCTCATTATTCATTTTTTTTTTTAGGGCTTTATTAAGGGAGGCTCATCTACTCCTTAAGAGTAAGGGATGGCGTAAGGAAGTGTAAAGATTCCAAGTAAAAGTGTTATTAAGACTCCTTATTATAATATGAGGGAGGATTATCATTCAAGTATATTTGTATGTATATAGGGAAAGGAAACGAATTATGGTGGTTACTGGTTATGAACAAGTTTTAAGATATTTCGAAGAAATTAATCTAAAAGCAATTTGATAAGGTATGAGAGATAGTCCACAAAATAATGACATATCGTTGCAATGATAATTAGAAATGATGCTAGTGAAAATTATTTAGTGAATGTCGTACCCCAAAGGAATGGCTAGTATTTTAACAACAATGAAGGAAAGGAATGACAATAAGGAAGAACACGGAAGGAAAAACAGTTGTTCCTTTCAAATGAACAAAAATGGTACTCAAGGGAACAACAATCACACGAAGGGAATGACAGTTGTTCCATTCAAATGAACAATAATGATACTCAAGGGAACAACAATCGTGCGAATGGAATGGCAATTGTTTCGTTCAAATGAACAAAAATGGTACTCAAGGGAATAGCAACTGTGCGAAGGGAATGATAGTTGTTAATTTTTAATCATCTGAATAGGTAATTTTGGAAAATTCCCATGGAAATATATTTTTGTTGAATCTAAGGCTGATTAGTCATCAACTAAATTCATTCAATTATTATGGGTCAGTTTATTTCAGAACATTTGTTGATGTTGTGAGTTCATTAGAGTTTCCCTATTACTATTGCGGAGCATGACATATTCATTTTCTTGTGAAAGACAAGGTCTGCGTGATAAGATAAAGTAAGAGTGCAGAACATAAAAGAGTGCTAATTGTGTTATCCTCCCTAGTTCTTATTTTCTCAAGTGACTTTCATAAATTCGAAAAGAAACAAAAACTAATAAATCAATTAGATCTAAAAAAACTATATACAGTATGTACAATGTAACAAAATTCATCATTTATGGAGTTGGAGTGGCTGGGTTACCTTCCCAGCCAGCCAAAAATTGAACAGTAGGTTCCTTACTTTCTTCTTAGTAGAAAGATTCTTTTGAAGGTGGTTGATCTAAAGTCGTAGTTGGTGTCCATTGACCAGAAATGGAGATCCAAACCCATTGATGGTACTTAAAGTGACTGTGCCATTATCATGGACTTCATTAATTTCATATGGTCCCAGCCACCGTGTTTGTAATTTTCCCGAAAAATCCTAAAATCTGGAATCATAGAGAAGCTCCCAATCACCTTTCTTGAATGATTTCTTCTTGATATGTTTGTCGTGCTAGGTCACTCTCTGTTGTTGAATAATGACTGTGCGCTCCACAGTAGTCAGGTGTGCTTCATCCAACTCGTTGAGTCGCTGAAGGTGATGTTTATGTGCTTCTGTTAGATCCAGTCCAATTTCTTGGGCCATCCTTAGGGTCTTGATCTCAAACTCGATTGGAAAAATGGTTTCTTTACCATAGACTAGGTGGTAAGGAGAGTAGCCAGTGGTGTTACGCCATGTTGTGAAATAATCCCATACGGAATTTGGAAGCTCAGTAGCCCAATTCTATCGATTTGTTGAGATAGACTTTGTCAGGATTGCCTCCAGGACCTTATTGGTTCTTTCTACTTGCCCGTTTGCCTGTGGGTGGTATGGAGAAGTAACTATGTGCTTAATATGGTAATTTTCTAGGGTGGTGGTAATTCTATGAGCTGTAAATTGTGACCCCCCTTTAGTGATTACTTCCCTGGGTAGTCCATAGCATACAAAAAATTTGAAAATAAATTTGATGACTACTTCTTCTGTTGCATTTGGTAAGGCTTCTGCCTCTACCCATTTGGTCATGTATTCCATTGCAACTAGAATATAGGCCTTCTGATTTGACTTTGGATTGAAGGGGCCAACGAAGTCTAGTGCCTATCTCTCAAATGGTTCTGTGACTACTTGTGCTTTCAAAATAATTTCATCAGCCTAACCTGATTTTCCCATCTGTTGGAAACTATCGCAGGTCTGGACATATTTCTTTTCATCTCTAAATATTGAGGGCCAATAGTAGCCCATCTATAAAATTTTGTGTCCAGTCCTGCGGTCTGCAAAATTCCCACCATAGGGCTCATCATGTCCTATATTCATTATATTGTAGATTTCCTCATCTCATACACATCTGTGGATCTGGAGATCATCTCCTGTGTGGAAGAGATATCCACCGATCCAAGTAAATCGTGTGCTACGCTGGACGATCCATTTTCTCTCTCTTGATGATAGATGTGCCGGTAATTTTTCTGCAGCCAGATAATTTTCCACATCAGCATACCAAGGTGGCTTTGTGGTAATGACAAACATATGTTCATCTGGAAATTGGCCTTCAACTGTTAAGGAGTCATTTGTTTTGGGTATGCAGGACAGGAAGTCTACAACAAGATTTTCTCTCTCGGGTCAATCTTTGATGGTGATGTCAAATTCCTGCAATAATAATAACCACCGAGTGACCCATCCATTAGTAATCATTTTATTAGATATATATCTAATAGGAGAATGATCAATATACAGAATAACTGGATAGCCTGTTATATAATGACGAAATTTATTAATGGCATGTATAGCAACTAAGAATTCTTTTTCTGTTACTGTATAATTGAGTTCAGTAAGATTGTTGCTAATAAAATAAATATCGTAGGGTTTCTTGTCTTCTTCTTGTCCAAGGACAACACCTATGGAAATATCTGATGCATCAGTGGAGATGTGAAATGGTATTTTCCAATTCGGTCCTCTCAATACCAGTGTGGTCGAGATTAGCTTCTTGAGTCCTGTAAATTCCATGTCACACTTTTCAGACCACTGAAACTCCACATTACCAGTCAAAGCATATAAAGGTGCAGTGGTTCTTGAAAATTTTTCCATAAATATGCGATAGTATCCTGAAGCACCAAGGAAAATATGTACCTCAGTTTGTGTGCGTGGTGTAGGTATATTAAGGATTACCTCTATTTTTGTTGGGTCTACTCTAATTCCATCTGCAGAAATATAATTCCTTAGTACCACACCTTCCGTCATCATCATGTGACATTTTTCATGTCTTAAACATAACCTGGTAGCAATGCATCGTTTTAGTACCTTCTCTAGATTATTCAATGCTCGATCAAATTCGTAGCCATAAGGAGTGAAATCATCCATGTAAACTTCAAGCCCTTCACTGATCAGATCACTAAATATGCTCAGGATGGCCCTTTGGAATGTGGCTGGAGTGTTACATAGTCCAAAGGGAAATACTTTGAATGCAAAGGTACCCCAGGGGTAGGTGAATGTAGTTTTATCTTGATCTTCAAGGGAAATCTGGATCTGATTGTAGCCACTAAAACCGTCTAGGAAGGAAAAAGAACTTCTTCTCTGCCAAGGTATCTAGGACTTGATCAATGAAAGGTAAGGGGAAATGGTTCTTTTGAGTGGCTTTGTTAAGTTCCCTGTAGTCGACACAAATTCACCATTTCCCATTTTTCTTGGGGACGATCACTAATGGGGAAACCCACCGACTATTTGAGATAGGATATATAAAATCTACGCCCAACAACTTTTGTAATTATTCTTTAACAATATCCCTGAGGTGGGGATTCAGTCTTCTCTGTGGATGTCAGATAGGTTGGGCATATTTCTCAATATAAATGTGGTGTGTACAGAGTTGCAGATAAATACCTTTGATGTCAGAATACTCCTAGGCGAAAGCTTGCTGGTATTTAGAGAGAACTTGAATTAGCTTATGTTGTCGTTGCTCATCTAAATTGGCATTAATGTTAAAAGACTTCCCTGGTGCAATCTCAACAGATTTTTTGTTATGGATGGAGGTAGTCGGGATTTTTTGTTCCATTAAATCTTCCAGCGAGTCCTCATGTACGTCACAGTCTAGAACAACTTGGAGCATCTAGCACGTTGGGTTACCCACGATGGTTGGACTGTTAATAAACCCACTAATTACATCATTCGCTAATTGGTTCTTGAGTCTAAGTGATTCCTCCAGCGTGAGAGGGGCTCGTATATCCTTCTATGGATATTTTGGTGGTGGAAATTGTGGATATATGAAAGTCGGGCTTGTCTTGGCTGGAGGATATAATATGAGATGTTTTGTGACACCTCCTCTGACAATTTTCATATTACCTGCTCAAAATCCTATGTACGCATCAGCTGTTGTGAGCCATGGTCTACCCAGTATCAATGGATGCCCTTTGATTCCATTTCTTGGATTGATGATGAGGAAATCCACTGGATATTCCCAAGAATCGACTGAGATTCCTATATCATGTAGTTTGTCGACTAGTCTGACCATTGATCGATTGGCCAATTGTAACATAATTGGGGTGGGTTCAAAGGAGTCAAAACCTAGGGTGTTGCAGTTTTCCATAGTGAGGATATTGATGGATACCCCCAAATCAACTAGTGCATTTGGAAAAGAACAGCCCTGGATCTGAACTGTTACTATGGGGTTCCCTAGATATGCATATTTGACTGGTTCTTGTCTTCCTATAATTAGATCAGACAAGGCTCCTACTACACAAACTGTTGATGATGAATTTTTAGTTTTTCTAACAAGCTTCCTCCCACATATTTCCTTGATCTTTTTTTCATATATTGGAATGTCTTGCAGGACCTGTAGGAGTGGGTGCTTGACATATAAATTCTTGAGTTCCCCTACAATGTCAAAGTTGGGATAGATGGCAGGTTTTTCTATCATCAATCTTTCGGGGAATGGAGGGGAAGGAGTTGTACCCTTATCAGAATCCTGTGACTCAGCTATGTTTCCCCCCTACTTGATTTATTCCATTATTACCATAGTTGAGGGCGTTATTGTTAGTTGTTTGTTATTTTCCTTCTCCTGTGCTTGGAAAACATTATTTTCTTCATGAGAGATTATACGCCCTGATCTCAATCGGAGTTCATTGCAACCTACCAATTTGGTCTCCTCTTCCCCATTCTCCATAATCTGGACGAGTTGAGCTGGTCTATTATTAGGATTTGGGTGGGGCTGGGCTGGCAATTGAGGGCGCAATTGTGATTGAGGATTTTGGGGTAGTTGGAGTGGATCTTGCAACGTGGGTTGGGTATCATGGGTGATCCCCATGGGTTGATTGTTTATCCCCATGGGGCGCTGCCAATTCTAATTCCAATTTAGGTTTTGCATAGTTGTATTAGGCCACTACGGGGGGTAGGGGTTTTTATTTGAGTTTTTCCAGGATGAGGTGGGTTATTGTGAGTTAGGCCAGGTGGGACTTGTAGTTGGTTGATTCTTCCAGATTGGATTTGCAGGTGGTTGGTTTGGCCAAGTGGGATTTGCAAGTGGGTATTGTTGGGGATTTCAGTTATGATTAGTAAACAGTTGGTTCCACCATGTGTTACCAGAATTTTGTTGTTGATTATACTATCTAGAAAATTCCTGGAGTGTATTTGGAGGGCGAGCCTTCCATTGACGACGTTGAGCCATCAAATATAATGGTTCTATTTCCTCTTTTGCTCCTCTAAAGACATATTTAAGTTCTAAAAGTGATGGGATTTGCTTCATGTCATGATCCTTGGCACAAATAGCACAAACCCAAACCACATCCAAATGTCGTTCCCTTGGACCATGCTTTTTTCTACATCTGTGACAAAATATGGCCAAAATTTGTTTTGTTTTTGCTTGTTTTTGTTTGGCCTGCAATACATCCAATTGTGTAGTCAAAGTGCTCAGAATATCTGTTTTGAAATTTTCTAAGAGATTACCAACTTTAGCTCATGTAACACCCTCACTAGCAATGTTGCTATTTCTGGTGATGGAAGTTCGCATTCCTGATCTGGTCTGTGTACTTCCTCGTGAGCACCTCATGCACAATAGAATGATGTTATCATAAGTTTCCTGATAAATGTCACCCTTCCCCATTAAATTCAATGTTTCTACCCATTCATCCTTCATACCTTTAAGTAGAGTTTCTTTAAGTACTTCACCTAGTAATGTACCATAGGGCGATCTATGGAAGTTATACTAAAATCTCTCAACATATTCTTCTAATGATTCATTTTATTTTGCAGTCATTTGAAAGATTTCATCTTTTAGGTCCCTGGTTCTACAATAATCCTAATATTTTGTCAAGAAGGCCTGTTTGATCCCATCCCATGAGTTAATGTTTTCACCTCCTAATCCCATAAACCAGCGTAGAGGTTCCCCCTTCAAGATAGAGGGGAACAGTTTTAATTTTGGGGGTTCAGAGGTGTAATCATACCCTCTACATAGGACATCAAATTCGAATAAAAATGTGTCTGGGTCTTTTGAAATTAATCCATGGAGGGTTGGCAGGTTTTGTAGGGGGATTTCTTTCACGGGAGCATTGGCAATTGGATCAACTATCGAATATTCCAATGTGGAGGTCTGGGGTCATTGTTGATTTGGTTGCACCATTTGATCGAAGATGTGCCAAAAATCTTCAGGAATTTCTTGATCTGGGTGTTCTATTCGATGTGGTTGATTATTTGATCCTCTAGGGGATTTGATTGCACTCCCTCTATCTAGGATTTTGGGTATGCCTTCTTATTTTACAGGAGATTTAGGATCAGGGGGTGGTGATGGGTCTTCCTTGGAAACCTCGTTGGTTTCTCCTTCTCCTTCCTCCAGTTTACGATAATTTCCCTCTTCTAAAGGGCTGAGGGGTGGAAGATCTGTGCTTTGAAATATTTTCTTAGTCCCTTCAGTTTTACTATGAATCTCAGCGTGGGCAGTTGGTGAAACTCCTACCTGAGGGATTCGAGTAGATCCTTTCCTAGGTCCAACCAAATCTTGAGATTCAGCTTTTCAGATGATGTCATCTATGAAAGTGCTTCTCCTAGGGAGTATTGAACCTTTGGCTTTGGTAGTTTTATGGTGGGGGTTTTGGTTTTTCAAGATATTTCTTCTTAGTCATACACACTTGACGCAAAAAGAAATTCAAAAAAGAAACACCTATATAACCTCTTAGGTGTCAACTGGAGGTAAGCGTTGGCATAAGCATATTACTTATTTCCTGCGTAGGTTCTTACCTTCCGTCTTCAATACCTGGTCCTCCAAAGACACAACCTATGCAATCTTTGACATTCTCCCCAACAATGGTGCCAAAATCTTGGGCTCTAAAGATGTCTAAAAACACACTTAGTTTAACATTAATTTATCAACCCGAGGATTCATCTTTTTTCTCAAGAATATCAACAAATCTATGCTGATAGCTTGTAGAGGCTCAAATTGCGTAGTTAAAGCAAACTTGAGTTTATCCACAATCAAGTTCCTGAAATTTTCATGAAAGATTCTAAGACTAAGATCTTACTTAACAGAATTGAAATCTAATTACTAACATGTTGTGAATGAAAGGGAACTAACTAATCTGTTGAATTCATTTAACTAAGAAGAAATGATTGAATCTAAGTAAAGACTTGCAGAATTAACTATCAACTATTAATTGAATTGCTAGAAAGGAAATAAGGAATTACTCTATCTTATGAAAAAAAATAGCAATTTGTAATCTAATCAAAAGGGACAAAAAATATAACTTGACGGAAAGGAACAACAATTGTAACTTTAACTGAAAGGAATGACAATTGTAAATTAATTGAAAGGAAAAAAAATGTGAGTCTAAATAAAAGGAACAATGCATACAAAAATGTGAGGAACTGTCAAGCAACAAACTACAGTAATGGAAGTTGGAACAACAATCATTAACACTCAAGAGAAATGTCTATCTTTTGTATGCAAACAACATAAAATCATTAACACACTTATGCATTTGTCCTAACTATTGCAAAAGAGAATTGAACCATAAAACATAAAGAAAACTAATACAATTACAGCTTGGGATAGTAGCTCCTTTAGAATGGTCCCTGGGTCCTCAGAAATACTACTACTAGAAACACAGTATGTAGAAATGGTGAAAACGATCAAAGATTTTATTGATTTCATAGCTGGTATGACATTCACAAAAACTACTTGCACAGAGTAATTCTGAGTTTTGAATACTTGAATTCAATACTTAGATTATTCTTTTAGGATCTATTACCCTCTATATATACAATAATCTAAGTAAATTAAGCCATCTTGAGGATCGAGAGATCCTCAGGATTTCTTTACTATTATAAAGTTACAATATAGAAACTCAATAATCTTCAAAACTGCTTTGTGCCAAAAGTCCTCAACCTCCAATAGCTTGCTTATCTTCAAAATCTCCTTTGCTATTTCGGTTTTGACAATATTTACCCAAATCTGTGACAGAATCAAACAATTCCAATCGTATTTTAGAATCTTTTTAATATAACTTCAATAATATCACTAGAAGACATATTAATCATTTTCTATCCAGTTTATTCCTAATTAATAGAAAATTTAATCAAGATTATATCATGAACTATGGGAATAAGGAGGACATTTGTACCTTTTTCATAACCCAACAACGCCTAAAATGGAGATCGTATGAAAAAGTTACGACCTCAGGAAGTTGATGTACTAACTTACCCAAACAAGGCCCACATGACTTTTGGCACTTCATCTCCTAGGGTTAGATTTTTGGATGTCTAGGGTTTTTAA
>JASDQU010010646.1:65891-77634 GCA_032191745.1 Picea mariana | reverse complement strand
TGAAGCACAGAAGCCCTGCAAGGTATGCACAGGCTGGTTGAAAGCTCAGACCTTATCAACCAAGGTGAGAGTTGAAGGACTGCTATTGCAGAGAGCGCACATAGTCGAGAGGTCGAATACCCAGGAGTACTCGAAAGGATTGCTGTAAGGAGTGCGTGCAGGAGTTCCTTCAAGGATTGAAGTTGCCAGAGAAATCTCAGGAGGGTCAACACCTTTGAAAGTGTTAAGAGAGAGACAGAGTGAATTTGTTTTGCAGAAGTAGATTTCACAAGGAAGAACCTTGGTTTATTTCGTAGAAGTTGTCCAGGAGCAACGAGCAGTTAGAATTCTCTATGGAGAATCCACGAAATAGCGAGGATCGTAGGATCCAAGAGAGCTACAGAGAGGTTAAGCATTGGATCGAACAAAGAAATATTAGTCATCAACCTTGTGGAAAGTTTCATTTTGGCATTTCGGGGATCCTAACGACGAGTTGAGCACAATGGAACGAAAGTCCCGAAATTGCGAGTTTCGATAGGAATTGGCGTGGAGTTTGGGATTTCGACACTTCAGGTGTTGGGAACCAGAAGAGGCAACGCTTGGGGATCAAGAGTCCCAAAAAATGGAAAGTTTGGAGAGATAGGTGGCAAGGATCCGTGATAGAGACAAATGACAGTGGAGAAGACAGGTGGCGCACTTTTCACCAGGCGAAGTCAAGCTTCGTTAACTGTTTCAGGGTTTTGTAGGTTAGAGAGCTTGAAGTCTTACATCAGGATTCACGAAGTCATGAAGTTCAAAATTCTGAAATTGGTGGAAGGTTCTGTTAGAAGCCAGTCTTTATTGAATACATTTCGGGGAATCGACATTTCGGGTTTCGGCGGGTTAAGGAGCCGGAAACTCGACAACGAAAATTGCGATATCATGAAACCCTAAAGCCCAAGTCAGGAGGGTGCGATGTCATAGTGGTAAAGGAGATTTGGGTTGACGCCTGGTGTTTTTCATGCAGGCTCAATTCATAAGGACCCATGGATCGATTTGTCGAAGGTTCTGATAAGGATATGAAAGAGCCACTTCAGCTTAAGGGGAATTGAATGATCCTGTGAGTGGATCTCGGCCCGAGGGCTTGGGGGTCTGCATCAAAGTGGTATCATAGCTTGAATCTGTTTGTATATTGAAGACGGAGGGAGTGAGAGGAGAGAGAAGAGCACTCTGATACACATCAAGTGGTATCAAAAGTTGCAGAACAATTCTTTGCTTTGTGTAGCAGAGAAAGGAGGAGGAATATTTCTCAGCCATGCCACCGAGAAGAATTGAAAGGCCAGTGGAAATGCCTGATCTAGTAGTGGAGAGAGAAATGTGTGAACTATGTGCTAGGCTTGATGCCATGGAGATGGAACAGAGGTGCACAATTGACACTGGGGATAAGAGTGAGGCTGACAGTGAAAATGAAGCTGGACATGGAGAAGAAGTCGCAGTCAAAGATGCTACGGACGAACACCTATTTAGGGTTGTTGCAAGGATAGGTGCCAAGGAAAAGATGGAGATTCCCATGTATGAGGGAAACCTCAATGTTGAAGAGCTTCTAGACTATATTAGAGCTCTGGATAAATACTTTGACTATGAGGATGTCAAGGAAGATAGAAAAGTCAAACATGTTGTCACTAGACTTAAAGGGCATGCAACACTATGGTGGGATGAACTGTAGGCTGAAAGACGTTGCAAAGGCAAGAAGAAAATCAAGAGTTGGGATAGAATGGTTGCGAATATGAAATCCAAATTCATACCCAAGGATTATCAAATTACTCTGTTTCGGAGAATGCAGAATTTGAGACAGAAGTTGATGTCAGTAAAAGAATACACTGAAGAATTTTACAAGATCAACATCAGAGCAGGTCATCGAGAAAGTGATGATGAAAAGGTTGCCAGGTATATGAATTGTCTGAGATATGACATTCAAGATGAGATGAGCATGATGATCATTCAGAATGTGGAGGATGCTTATCAGATGGCTCTGAAAGCTGAAGAGAAGTTGAACTGAAAGCAAGGTCAAAGAGGCCGAGGCAGAAGCCAAGTCAGAGGCAAAACAATTGCACAAGACAGAACTCAGAAACTTCAAGAAGAGGGAAAGAAACCTCAGACTTAGCATGAGAGAGGAGGAAGCTCACAAAGAGGGTAGTATGCCAATAGAAATACTTTTCCTCGAGCTAGAGGAAGAGGAAGAGGCCAAGGAGGTGAAGTGAAATGTTTTGTCTATGGGAAAAATGGGCATAAGTCTTATGATTGTCCAAACATAAAGAAAGAAGGTGGTGAGACTCACATTGCCAAAGCACAAGGATGGAATGTTGAGGCAGAAGATGCTGAGGGTGGAAGATCCTTGATGATGAGGAAAGTTCTCTTAATGCCAGAGAAAGAGGTAGAGAACCTAGCCCAAAGGAATAGAATTTTTTTGGACTGCTTGCAAGACCAAAGACAGGGTATGCAAGGTTATAGTGGACAGCGGTAGCAAAGACAATCTCGTTTCTGCAGAGATGGTAAAAAAGCTGGAGCTGGAGACTATCATACATCCGAGCCCATACAGAGTTTAGTGGCTATAAAAAGGACATCAAGTAAATGTCACTAAACAATGTTTAGTTGAATTTAAAATAGGATGATATAAGGATGAAATATTGTGTGATGTCATTCCCATGGATGTTTTTCATCTATTTCTAGGTAGACTGTGGCAGTATGACAGAAATGTGGTTCATGATGGGAGAAAGAACACATACACCCTGGAGAAAAATGGGAGAACTCACATGTTGTTTCCAATTAAGGATAAAGAAGTGAAACCAATGGTGAGCAACACTGTACTTCTCATGAGTGGGAAGGAACTTCTTAATGAGGTTAAGAAGAAGGAAGACACACAATTTATTGTGGTCCGGAAGCCTAGAATTGTTTTGACCAGTACAAGGGTGGATGATTTACCAGAGGAAATCCAGGAGTTGCTGGAAGAGTTTGCTGATATAGTAGTGGATGAACTACCTCGTTTGTTGCCACCGATCAGGAGTATAAGTCATCACATTGATCTTATACCTAGAGACAGTTTACCAAACAAAGAAATGTACAGATTAACGCTACAGGAGAATGAAGAAGTCAAGAGACAGGTCTAGGATTTAATGGACAAAGGATTGGTTAGAGAGAGCTAGAGTCCATGCGCTGTTCCAACAATGCTCAGCCCAAAGAAAGATGGAGGCTAGAGAATGTGTACCGACTCAAGGGAGATCAATAAGATTACCATCAGATATAGATTTCCATTGCTAAGGATGGATGATTTGATGGATTGCTTGAGTGGAGCAAGATTTTTTTCAAAGATTGATTTAAAAAGCGGATATCATCAGATTCACATGAGAGAAGGTTATGAATGGAAGACAACATTCAAGATGAATGAGGGACTATACGAATGGCTTGTCATGCCATTTGGTTTAAAAAATGCACCTAGTACTTTCATGAGATTGATGAACAAAGTCCTAATGGATTTCATTGGGAAATTTTCCATTGTATATCTTGACGATATATTGATTTTCAACAAGACTGAAGTAGAGAATTTAAAGCACTTAGCCGCAGTGATGAGAAGATTACAGCAAGATAAGTTGTTGATAAATATGAAGAAATCATCATTTATGAGAACAAAACTCATTTATTTGGGTTTTTTTATCTCTGCAAATGAGTTGAAGATGGACCCAGAAAAGGTGAATGCAATTAAGGACTGGCCATCGCCGAAAAGTGTGTTTGAATTTTGAAGCTTCCATGGTTTAGCTAGTTTCTATAGGAAATTCATCCGAAATTTTAGTGGGATTAGCGCACTGATGATGGACACGGTGAAGAAAAGACATAAATCTTTTCACTGGACAGAGGAAGCAGAGAAGAGCTTCAATCTGCTGAAGAAGAAGATCACAGAGCAACCAATTTTGGTTTTGCCTGATTTCAGCAAGACATTCCAGGTCAGGTGTGACACAAGTGGATATGCAATTGGAGCGGTCTTGAGCCAAGATGATAGGCTGATTGCATACTTCAGTGAGAAATTGAATGAAGCGAAGATTAGGTACTCGACATATGACAAAGAATTCTATGTTGTCATACAAGCACTAAAGAAATGGAGACATTATTTGGTTCCTAAAGAGTTTGTTTTGTACAGTGATAATCATGCTTTACAATTCGTGACTCAACAAGACAAGTTGAACCAAAAGCATGCTAAATGGGTTGAATTCATGCAGAATTTTACTTTTGTAANAAGATTAGGTACTCGACATATGACAAAGAATTCTATGTTGTCATACAAGCACTGAAGAAATGGAGACATTATTTGGTTCCTAAAGAGTTTGTTTTGTACAGTGATAATCATGCTTTACAATTCGTGACTCAACAAGACAAGTTGAACCAAAAGCATGCTAAATGGGTTGAATTCATGCAGAATTTTACTTTTGTAACTAAGCATATTTCTAGAACTTCTAACAAATTTGTTGATGCTTTGAGCAGGAAATGTTTTCTTATGCAGGAATTTAGAGTCAAAACTTTGGGTTTTGATAACCTCAAAGAAATGTACAAAGATGATCCAGATTTTAAAGAGGCATATGAGGCGTCTAAGAATCTAATTCTTAGGGATAGAAGCCAATGGATTGAATACATGATCCAGGATGGATTATTATTCAAGGGCAATCAGTTATGTATTCTAAAATGCTCCATGAGGGAGAATCTGCTGAAAGAAAAACACAGTGGAGGATTGGCCAGACACTTCGGTCATGATAAGACGTTCTCAAAATTGAATGGATCATATTTTTGGCTAGGGATGAGGACATATGTTAAGATATTTGTGGACAGATGTAGAATTTGTCAGCACACAAAAGGGAAAAGGCAGAACACAGGGTTATACCAGCCATTACGCATACCAGAAAGGCCGTGGGATGCAGTGAGCATGGATTTCATATTGGGACTGCCAAGGACACAAAGAGGATTTGATTTGATCTTTGTGGTGGTAGACAGATTTTCCAAGATGACACATTTCATACCATGCCAAAAAACCAGTGATGCAACTCATATTGCGAACCTATTTTTCAAAGAATTCGTCAGACTTCACGGCTTGCCAAGAAGTATAGTTTCAGATCAAGATACCAAGTTCGTGGGACATTTTTGGAGGAATTTATGGAAGAAGTTGGGGACAAGTTTGTCATTTAGCTCATCATATCATCCTCAAACGGATTTGCAGACATAAGTTGTGAATAGAAGCTTGGGATATTTACTGAGGAGCCTAGTGACTGAACACCACAGTCAGTGGGATCACATTCTACCACAGGCAGAATTTTCTTATAATGATTCAATCAATAGAAGCACAGGGAAGAGTCCATTTAAGATTGTGTATGGAATGTAGCCAAGGGGAGTTTCTGAATTGAAAGATTTAGAACAAAATGAATTTAGAAGTGCTAGTGCAGAGGACTTTGCAAAAGCAATGAAGGATCTTCACAACCGAGTTAAGGAGTGATTGCAAAGTTCGAGTCAAGAATACAAGTGCAGAGGAGATCAATGCAGGCGAGAACTTCAATTTGAAGTTGGTGATCTAGTTCTTTCACATTTGAGGAAGGATAGGTTCCCAAGGGGAACATATAATAAGTTAAAGATGAAAAATATTGGACCATGCAAGATCATGAAGAAATTTGGGGAAAACTCATATGAGATTGAATTACCCGATGGGATCAAAATTTCACCGATATTCAATGTTGCATATTTGTACCCTTATAGAACTAGAGAAGCAGGGGCAGAGGATGAACAAACAGAGGTTCAATGGACCAAACAAATGCCTGTAGCTGAAAAGCCACAGATGGAAAGAATAATTGACAAGAGAGTAAGAAGGAAGACCAGAAGGAAAGAGTATTTTGAATAGTTGGTCAAATGGAAGGGACATCCAGTTGAAGATGCCAACTGGGAAGATGAAGAAGAAATTCAGAAGCATGGACAGATTGTGCAAGAGCTCATGAACAAGATTTCATGAAAATTTTCAAGCGAGGGAGTATGATGTAGGAACATTGTAAGAAATCAAGCGAGCGTGGAGGCGAAAGACAGTTAGAAAGCGCAACACACGTTTTTCACGTTTTGAAATGTTTTGAAAGTTTTAGGGAGCAGAAATTAATGTAATAGTTAGGAAGATAGCGTAATTGCATTTATATCTTGGAGGTTGTAAACAGATCTTGAGCGATTGCTCTCATCTTTAAAACATAAAGGCATTTAAGCCCAATTAATGAAAGTAGGTAGGTTGGAATTTAATGGATTAGACAGATTAGAGAGTAGGAGGGAAAATGGATATAGACACCCTCACCATTGTATCATAGTAGTATTGTATCATTAGCACAAAATATAAGGAGAGAGAGATGGAGCAGAGAGCTGTAGAGAAAACCCCATGTATAGGAGCTTTGAATTAATACATGAAGCTTTGAGTCAGATTTCATGATGTTATGATGTTTTCTATTTGCACATGGTGAATGGTATGCTTACAGTTCTTTATTCTCTTTGTTTATGCCTTTGTTGTTATTCTGCATTGAATGTATGATTTCATGCTAAGTATATGAAGTCTGAGAGAGGAAGTGAATGAGTTTCAATTGTTTCTCATCCTGAGTGAGAAGTTCCTGCAAGGAGTGCAGTGAAACATCCGCAAGGTGTGCGTTGACGAGGGTTCAAACTTTCATCTTTGAAAGTCTCATTAGGGATACCGTTGTTCTCATTCCAACAGAAGTGCAAGTGAATCACAGAATCCGTGCAAGGTGTGTGTAGGCTAGTTGAAAGCTCAAAACTTATCAACTAATGTGAGAGTTGAAGGACTGTTGTTGCAGAGAGTGCACAGAGTCAAGAGGTCGAATACCTAGGAGTATTCGAAAGGATTTCCGCAAGGAGTGCGTGCAGGAGTTCCTTCAAGGCTTGAAGTTTCTAGAGAAATCTCAGGAGGGTCAACACCTTTGAAAGTGTTAAGAGAGAGAGATGGAGTGAAATCGTTTTGCAAAAGTAAAGTTCACAAGGAAGAACCTTGGTTTATTTTACAGAAGTCTTCCAGGAGCAACGAGCAGTTAGAATTCTCTGTGGAGAATCCGTGAAATAGCGAGGACCATGTCATTTTGGCATTTCAGGGATCCTAACGACAAGGATTTGAGCGCAGTGGAACAAAAGTCCTAAAATCACGAGTTGCGATAGGAATTGGTGTGGAGTTCAGGATTTCGGCACTTTGGGTGTCAGGAATTGGAAGAGGCAACGCTTGGGGATCAAGAGTCCCGAAAACCAGAAAGGTTGGAGAGACAAGTGGCAAGGATCCATGACAGAGACAGAGGATAGTGGAGAATATAGGTGGCGCACTTGTCGCCAGGCGAAGTCAAGCTTCGTTGACTGTTTCAGGGTTTCATAGGTTGGAGAGTCGGAAGTCTTACATCAGGATTCGCGAAGTCGCGAAGTCAAAAATTCCAAAATTGGTGGAAGGTTCTGTGAGAAGCCAGTATTTACTGAATACATTTTGGGGACTCAACATTTCGGGTTTCGGTGGGTTAAGGAGCCGAAAACTCGACAACGAAAATCGCGATATCGCAAAACCCGAAAGCCTGAGTCAGGAGGGCGTGACGTCATAATGGTCAAGGAGATTTGGGTTGATGCCTAGTGTTTGTTCACGTAGGCTCAATTCATAAGGACCCGTGGATCGATTTGTCGAAGGTTCCAATAGGGATTTGAAAGAGCCACTTTAGCTCAAGGGGAATTGAACAATCCTATGAGCGGATCTGAGCCTGAGGGCTTGGGGGTCTGCGTCAGGAGTCTGGGTACATTTTGGAATCTAAAAACCATTGTCTCATATCAAGACAGTCGATTTCTCAACACATTCTAGTCGAGCCTCTGGTCAATGCTAGAAACCAAGCTTACTAAATCCATGACCTTCCACCCCCAAACAGATGGCCTAATCGAGGTCGTAAATTGAATGATTGTGCATATCCCATGCATGTATAATTCCAATCACTCTCACTCATGGGATGAGAGTCTTCCCTATGTCCAACATAGCTACAATCGAGCCTTTCATAGCTCAACCTACCACAAACCCTTTCCARTGGGGTTGGGATTCCAACCATTGGGTCCCATAGATGTCGCACTTCCCCTTGCGGYCACCTCAACCGACTCATCTCCTCTTCCAACTGAAGCTGACAAAGCCACCCAGTTCATTGAGAAKATCTAGCACATCCATCAACAGTTTCAGRATATCCTACAGAAGTCCAATGATAAGTACAAGAAGCACCATGATCAACATCCAGTGCCACATAAGTTTCAGGTGGGCGACAAAGTTTGGTTGCACTTGTAGAAAGAGCGCCTTACAGGACCCCATCAAAAGCTTCACCCACTCTGTTATGGGTCGCATACCATCACCAAGGATGTGGGGGATAATGCTTTTGATCTCAACACTCCTCCTTTCCTTGGCCTGCACCCATTGTTCAACGTGGATCTCCTTCGGCCTTATTTCCCATCATTATTGCACACTTCAGAAGTAGTAGAACAATTGACACCAATAGATCTCAATCCCAAATGCATACAATAGGAATCCAATGATCATATTGTGGACACATAGATCAAGGGAACTCAACAACAAAGGATACATMTTTATCAAGTCGTCAAAGTAAGGCATCTCCTGTACTAAGGCAACTGTCTCACCCGGGGCCAAATTCAACAAAAAATTCCTCATTTGATGGGGGAAATCAATGCAATGCGTACCATTTCTTCCTAAGGAGGGAGGATTGATCCAGGTGGATATAGGTGGCCACCCATCTAATGTTTTGGCTCAAAAAACATCTTTCCACCTTGGCAGTTTTTCGACAATGTTTCAGGTTCCAAACTTTCGGGACTGTTTTGAGGCCCTAAACGACGTTTTTTGGTATTTGAGGCCCCAGGTGACCACTGTGGGAACTAACCTGTGCCAGTTGAAAATTTTTCTTCTTGGTTAGACCTTTCCAATGGGCTATCATGCACCTAAAACAAATATCATATGAAAAAGTTAAAACCTCGGGAAGTTGATGTACTAACTTACCCAAATGGTGCCCACATGACTTTTGGCGCTTCATCTCCTAGGGTTAGGTTTTTGGATGCCTAGGTTTTTTTACATTCTTGTTTATTGTAAAATGCCTTCAAAGCCTCATTGTAACCATCTTCTTGTGGATGTGCACATTCTTCACATCTCTTCTCAGAGATAAGCCACCACCATTCCAACAAGCTTATTTTCTGCTACATTTTACAGTTTCAACTTATTTCTTTATTGAATAGAAAACTAGTTTTACTGTATCTCTATTATTCTGTTTTAATCATCTATTAATAATCTGTAGTCATTTCATTCTTCTCATAAAATCTAGATCAGTGGTATCAGAGCGGTCTACTCCTTGTCGTCTTAATGCATGTTCCCAACGAGGTCAGAGTACAAAGAATTGGGTCTCGAGCTTGTTTCTCTTGAGGAAAAAATATCTCGCACGCCCAATTGACCTCTCATGGAAGGAGAAATGAAATATGATGTGATAAGAGATCCTTTCAAAAAATTTCTTGAGGAATCCCTCACGCAACAGTGGAACGAGATAATGGATAGTTTCGTGCAAATCCTTCGATGGCTACAAACAAGCGACGCATCTTCTTCAAGCGGAGGCGCCTCCCCCTTCAAGGTACAAATCAACTTTTATATACCTTTATTTGAAGGTCAAATAGACACATATGTTGTAGACAAGTGGTTGAATCTAGTAGAAGGGTATTTTTCTGTCCATAACTTTTCGAATAAAGAAAATATTACTTTCTCACTCCTCAAAGTCGATCCCCATGTCAAAGATTGGTGGGAAAATTTCTGTGAGAAAAAGGAAACAGAGGAACCCTCATTATTTAGAGTCACAACCACCTAGGAATACTTTCTATTAAGAAACAATACTATCCTGTTGTAAGTTATGAAGACTTGTATACCAAATGGACCAACTGTGGAAAGAAAGAGACCAAGAAGTGCCAGAGTTCACAAATATCTTCCATACCTTGCGCACCAAGATGGGTATCAAAGATTTAGAGCGACATATGGTGCTCAAGTATTGTGGTGCTCTACATAGATACATCCAAAATGAAATGGAATTTTTTGACATATCGTCCTTGGGCACAACCTACCGATATGCCATCAAAATCAAGAAGAAGCTCAAACAAAAGATGCTGCAATTTGGGCCTGGGAACCCCTCACTGCAAAATCTAGGAAAGGGCAACCCCAACCCATAGAACAAAGGATAGAGAAAATATGGACATTATCAGGACAAACAATCCAAGCCATAATCAAATGACACTAGAAAGAAAAACAAATGTACCGGGAAGTTGTGCGACTACCATAAGAGCGCTTGATATAACATTGTTGACTGCCGCTCAAAACAGTTGTTGGTGGCCGAAGTGAAAGCCTCTGAATTAGATGTGGGTTCTGAATCTGAATCAGAAACAAAAAGGGTAAGATGGATCATTGATGTGGAACCTAGTGCCACCGTTGCTACCACCAAGCTCTAGCCTAGTGAACCAGATGATCCAGAGGAAGGAGAGCACCTCTTCCATTCACAGATGTTGGTAAAAGGCACCCCACTGCACTTCATCATTAATAGTAGTAGCTAGAAGAACCTCATCTCAATAGAGGTCATCAAGTAGTTGGACCTGTCGACAATGTCATAGCCACAACCCTACACCATTGGATGGCTCCGCCAAGGAAGCGATCTCCATGTCAGCCAATAGTATCGACTGTCGTACAACATCAAGCCCTTCAAAGACAAGGTATTGTGTGATGTTGACTCTCTCGAAGTTTGTAATGTTCTTTTGGGACAACCTTAATTATGGAAATGTCATGTTGTATATGATTCTAGGCCTCGTAGTGTTATTATTACTTTGAACAGGAAATTGTACAGGATACCCGAGGCATCCCCACCTAGTGTTATTTTCTTGATCTATGCCAAGCAATGAAGGAAGGTCATCTCTCAGACGGGGAAGTTCATCTTCTTCATGATTCTCTCTCAGAATTAGCGAAAGCTCATAACCACATCTAGGGTCTCTACAACTGACCTCTCCACATAGCAGAAGAAAGTAGATAAGGTCATGGAAGAATAATCAGATATCTTCTCCTCACCTGCCAGGGTACCTCTACACTGTCAGGTCAAGCACCCCATCGATCTGACCCCCAACGCACTACTTCCCAATGGGCCAGTCTATCACCACTCTCTATTAGAGAATGAAGATATCAAGCGGTAGATCCAAGAACTTATCCACAAGGGGCACATCCATCCCATCTCATCACCTTGCAAGAGCCTAATCATGATGGTACATAAGAAATATGGAACCTGGTGAATCTGCATTGATTACCGATATCTTAATAAAATCACAGTCAGAAACTGGTACCTGATTCCCCAAATCGATGACCTCCTTGATCAACTCATCGGGGACAAATACTTCAATAAGATTTATCTGAAGTCTGGCTACCACCAGGTCTCGATAGAACAGACAGATGTATGTAAGACTTCCTTCAAGTCAAAGGAAGGCCTTTTTGAATGGTTGGTCATGCCCTTTGGTTTGAAAAATGCTCCATCCACTTTCATGAGGATGATGGATGATATCTTATGACCATTCACTAATACGTTTGTAGTCGTGTATATGGATGACATTCTCATTTACAACAAGACTTGGGCAGAACACTTGCAACATATTCAACAGGTTCTAGACACCCTATGGCAGCACA
>JASDQU010010646.1:33169-64915 GCA_032191745.1 Picea mariana | reverse complement strand
TCGTTGATTGCCTCAACAGACTGTAATTCATGAAACTCATCACAGTGCTAGACTCTTATGACCATGAGACCTCTGGATGGACCCAACTCTATTAGACAGACTCGAACTTCGCCACCACCTACCAAATGTTGGGCGGAATCACAGTTGTCAATAATTTCCATCTTTAGGATGGGTTGTTGTGTCATCTGGGCCATATATTTGTTCCATCAAGAGAGAAAGAGAAGCTGATCTGGGAAGCCCACTATAGTCGGGTGGAAAGACACATCAACATCGAAAAGACAGTGGTGATTCTATAGAAACATTTCTATTCGCTGATACTTCAACAGGAGGTTAGAAAGTATATCAAGTCTTGCACTGCCTGTGCTATTGACAAACCGACTGCTAAGAATAGGGCAGGTACACCCCTCTTCCTACTCCTAACAGACCATGGAAATCCATCTCAATGGACTACATATCGGGCCTCCTATCCACGAATTGGGGAAATGACTGTGTTTGTTTGGTTGTTGATCTCTTTTCTAAGATGGCGATTATGGTTTCCTACAAGAAGAGCATCATAGCAGAGGCCACTTCCAAGATCCTCTTTGAACGAGTCTGGTTACATTTTGGAATACCACAAACCATTGTATCATATAAGGACAGTTGATTTCTCATCACATTTTGGTTGAGCCTCTGGTCACTGTTGGACACCAATCTCACCAAATCTATGAACTTCCAGCCCCAGACAGATGGCCAAACCGAGGTCATAAATAAAATGATTGTGCATATCCTATGCATGTATAATTCCAAGAACCCTCTCACATGGGATGAGAGTCTTCCCTATGTCCAACATGGCTACAACCAAGCCCTGCATAGCTCAAATGACCACAACCCCTTTCAGGTGGGGTTGGGATTCCAACCATTGGGTCCCATATATGTTTCACTTCCCCTTGCGGTCACCTTGGCCGACTCATCTCCTGCTCCAACTGAACCTGACAAATCCACCTAGTTCATTGAGCGGATCTAGAACATCTAGCCATGATCAACATCGGGTGCCACATAAGTTTCAGGTGGGCGACAAAGTTTGGTTGCACTTGCAAAAATAACACCTTACCCGACCCCATCAGAAGCTTCGCCCACTCCATTATGGTTCGTAAACCATCACCAAGGCTATGGGGGATAATTATTTTTAGCCCAACACTTCTCCTTTCCTTGGCCTTCACCCAGTGTTCAACGTGGATATCCTTCAGCCTTATTTCCCATCATTATTGGACACCTCAGAAGTAGTAGAACAACTGACACCAATAGATATCAACCCCGACTGCATACAACATGAATCCAATGATCATATTCTGGACACATATATCAAGAGCACTCGAAAACAAAGGATCCAACTTTATCGAGTCATCAAAGTAGGGCAACTCCTACACTATGGAAGCTGGCTCACCCGGGGCCAAATTCAACAGAAATTTCCTCATTTGTTGGGGGACCTCAACGTAATGGATACCATTGCTTCCTAAAGAGGGAGGATTGATATAGGTGGATATCAGTGGCCACCCACCTATTCCTCTGGCTCAAAAAAAACTTTCCACCTTGGTAGTTTTTCGATAGTTTTTTGGGTTCCAAACGTCTGGGGGCATTTTGAGGCCCTAAATGATGTTTTTTGGGATTTGGGGCCCAGGTGACTAACGATATCATTGACCTGGGCCATTTTAAAATTTTTCTTCTCAGTTAGATCTTTCCAATGGGCTATCATTCTCCTAAAATGAAGATTGTATGCAAAAGTTACGACCCCGGGAAGTTGATGTACTCACTTACCAAAACAGGGCCCACATGACTTTTGGCGCTTCATCTCCTAGGGTTATGTTTTTGGATGTCTAGGGTTTTTGAAATTCCTATCTATTGTAAAAGGCCTTCAGAGCCACATTGTAATGATATTCTTGTGAATGAGCGCAGCTGTCACATCTCTTCTCATAGATAAGCCTCCATCATTCCAACAAGCTTGTTTTCCACTGCATTTTACAGTTTCAACTTATTTTCTTATTGAATAGAAAATTAGTTTTATTGTATCTCTGATATTTTGTGTTAATCATCTGTTAATAATCCATATTCATTTCATTCTGCTCATAAATGTTGCTTGAGGAATTCCTTGCGCAATAGAGGAACGATTTGATGGATAATTTCGCACAAATCCTTCGGCGACTACCAACAGGTGACACATCTTCTTTGAGCGGAGGTGCCACCCCCTTCAAGGTACAAAACAACTTCGATATCCATTTATTTTAAGGTCATATAGACACAGATGTTGTAGACAAGTGGTTGAATCTACTAGAAGGGTATTTTTTTGTCCATAACTTTTCGAATAGAGAAAAGATTACTTTTGCACTCCTCAAAGTCATTCCCCATGTCAAAGATTGGTGGGAAACTTTCTGTGAGAAATTGGAAACAAAGTAATCCTCATTATTTATAGTCACGACCACCTGGGAATACTTCAGGGATGTTATTAAGGAAAAATACTACCCTGTCAAAATTTATGACGGCTTGTATACCAAATGGATCACATTGTGACAAGAAAGAGACCAAACAGTGCCAGATTTCACAAATATCTTCCATACCTTGTGCACAAATATGGGTATCAAATATT
This sequence comes from Picea mariana, assembly GCA_032191745.1. Taxonomy (NCBI): domain Eukaryota; kingdom Viridiplantae; phylum Streptophyta; class Pinopsida; order Pinales; family Pinaceae; genus Picea; species Picea mariana. The sequence continues at coordinate 62,295 of JASDQU010010646.1, read as the reverse complement.
CAAAGCGACATATGGTTCTGAAGTATTGTGATGCTCTACATATATACACACATACCGAAATGTAATTTATGGACATCTCGTCCTTGGGCACAGCCTAACGATATGCCACCAAAATCGAGCAGAAGCTCAAACAAAAGACGTGGCAATTTGGGCCTGGGAACCGCTCACAGAAAAATCCAGGAAAGGGCGGCCCCAACCCACAGAACAAAGGATAGATCAAACATGGATAGTATCAGGACAACCAGTCCAAGTCGCAACCAAAGAAGGACACTATAAATACAAAGAAAAATACTGAGAAGTGGTGCAACTTCCATAAGAGCCCTTGGCATAACACTGTTGTCTGCCACTCAAAACAGACGCTGGTGGCCAAAGTGAAAGCCTTTGAATCATATGTGGTTTCTATTCTTAGTCAGAACCAGAAAGGGGAAGATGAATCATTGACGCGGAACCCAGTGCCACCATTTCTACCACCAAGCTCCAGCCTGGTGAACCAGACAAGCAAGAAGAAGGAGAGAGCCTCTTCCATTCATAGATGTGGGTAAAATGCACCCTGATGCACTTCATCATTGATAGCGGTAGCCAGAAGAACATCATGTTAGCAAAAATATTTAAGAGATTGGCCCTGCTGACAAAGCCACACCACCAACCATACACCATTTGATGGCTTTGCCAAGGAAGCGATCTCTGTGTTAGAAAATAGTGTCGACTATCGTACGACATCAAGCCCTTCAAAGACAAGGTATTGTGTGATGCTTCTCCTCTCAAAGTTTGTGAGTTTATTTTGGGCCAAAATTATTTATGGAAACACCATGTTGTATATGAGTCTAGGCATCATAGTGTTATTATTACTTTTAATAGTAGATTGTATAGGATACCTGAGACAGTTCGACCTAGTGCTATTTCCTTGATCCTTTCCAAGTAATGCAAGAAGGTCATCTCTCAGACAAGGAATTTTTTATTCTTCGTGATTCTCTCTCAGAATGAGAGAAAGATCACAACCACATCCAGGGTCTTTGCGACCAACCTGTCCACACATCAGAATCAAGTAGATAAGGTCATGGAAGAATACTTGGATATATTCTCCTCACCTACCGGGGTACCTTTGCACTGTCAGGTCAAGCACCCCATCGATCTGACCCCTAGTGCACCATTTCCCAATGGGCCAGTCTATTGTCGCTCTCTATTAGAGAATGAGGACATCAAGTGACCGATCCAAGAACTACTCCACAAGGGGCACATTCATCCCATCTCATCACCTTGTGGGATCCCAATTATGCGGGTACAGAAGAAATATGGAACCTGGTGACTTTGCATTGATTACTGGGCTCTAAATAAAATCACAGTCAGAAACCGGTACCCAATTCCCCTAATCAATGAACTCCTTGATCAAATCATGGGGGTCAAATAATTCAGTAAGTTGATCTGAATTCTGGCTACCACCAGGTATGGATAGAATAGACATATGTATAGAATACCTCCTTAAAGTCAAAGGAATGCCTTTTTGAATGGTTGGTCATGCCCTTTGGTTTGAAAAATGGTCTAGCCACTTTCATGAGGATGATGGATGATATCCTACGACCATTCACCAATACTTTTGTAGTGGTGGATCTGGATGAAATTCTCATTTACAGTGAGACTTGGGCAGAACACTTACAACATATTCAATAGGTTTTGCACACCCTACGAAAACACAAGCTATACGCCAACTTGGAAAAAATATCCTTTGGCATGGACAGGGGCCATTACCTGAGCTACATCATTGATCAACATGGTGTACATGTATATCCGGCCAAGATCCAAGTCATCTGTGATTGGCCAGCCCCAACCACACTCACTTAGATTTGAAGCTTCTTGGGCCATTCCAATTTCTACCACAATTTCATGTTGGTATTCTCCCATATTGCATGGGCCCTCAGCCAAATAACTAGGGGTGGTGGTAAGGAAAATTTGCATGGGGTCATTCCGAACAACAAGCGTTCGATGATTTGAATAAGCGCTTGTGCTCAACCTGAGTACTTTTACTACCAGACCTGCAACAACCCTTTGATATCAATAAAAATGCTTCATACTATGTTGTGGGCACCATTCTCACTTAGCACGACCACCCGATGGCCTATCATAGTGAGACATTATCAGATGTTGTCTGTAAGTACCCTACTTATGACAAATAAATGTACTCCATTGTGCAAGCCTGCCACCACTGGAGACATTACATTATTAGGAAGGAGACATTCATACACACTGATCATAACCCACTATAGGTCAAGTAAATACAAGGAAAATTGCAGAATGATCTCCATCAAAAGTGGTTCACATACTTGCAGCAATTCCACCTCAACATCAAGTATAAAACATGAAGCACCAACCACGTCGCCAATTGCCTCAACAGACTGCCAGTCGCGACACTCACCACAGTTCTAGACTCTTGCGACCATGAGACCTCTGGATGCACCCAACTCTATGAGACATACCCAAACTTCACCACCACCTAGAAAATGTTGGGTGCAAACGCAATTGTCTATAATTTCCATCTTCATGATGGGTTGTTGTGTCGTCTGGGCCATATCTGTGTTCCATCAAGAATGTGAGTGAAGTTGATCTGGGAAGTGTTGGGTATGTGTTATATTCTTTGCACAAGTAGTAGTGTCTGCATGGGGGTTCGAGGGTAGCACCCCCGAAAAAAAACATTCTTCCTTGGGAAACATGTCACCTGCTTCGAGAAACATGTCCCATATTTAGGTGGTTTTTTGGCACATGGTTTTTTCCGATGGTTTTCTATTTCCGGTTAAGGAATTAGGGTTTTGGACTAATCCAGGTCATTGGGTTAGGGTTTTTGATGTTGTTTTATCCTATATGTATATTATATTGTGAACAATGTATAACACATGAATGAATATATAATATGTTGGTTTTCTCGATTTGGGTTTCCAAGGGAAAAATCTCTGTGTAATGTTTGTATTTTCCATTGTATCTTTTTCTGTTCTTTTTCTGAATATTTGTTTGTAGTAGATATTATACAAGGTTATAATTTATAGGAATCACACTACAGTCAGGTGGAAAGACACTTTGTTGTCAAAAAGACAGTGGCGATGCTACATAAACATTTCTACTGGCTGAAATTTTGACAGGAGGTCAGCAAGTATATCAAGTCCTGCACTACCTGTGTTATTTGTAAATGGACCACTAAGAAACAGGGCCTATACACCCCTCTTCCTACTCCTAACAGGCCATGGGAATTCATCTCAAGGGACTACATCTCAGGCCTCCTGTCCACCAAGTGGGTAAATGGCTCTATTTTTGTGGTTGTTGATTGTTTCTCTTGGTTCCAGCTTCTTATCATCCATGCCTTCGTCTAGTGTTTACAGAGGCTACAGGCGATTGAGGGAGCAAGTCATGGAAAATTTCTCGGAGATAGGGATGTCTTATCTATGAGCCAAGGAGTAGTTGGGTCTCTGTGGAAGGGGCATGAAGGACTTCATTCCCTTCTATAATGTGTCTCAGAACCGAATTCTTCCTCAGGTGGCCTACTGGCAGGGATGTCATATGGACTGACAATGTGAAGATCATCAAAGATCAGCTGCTTTCCTCTGGAAGTCTAACAAAGAGGTTGATGTTGTTGGAGGACGATCAAATATATTTTCTCTCTCAACATTCACTGGTGCTTGATGGTGTCGAAGATTATTCACATCAAATTGCGGAGATGATTGGACTGCGCAATGAATTATTACCAACGCTTGACAACATTCAAGATGGCCTAGTGACACAGGTATAGAAAAGACAACAATTATTCTTTGTTTTGTTATAATAAAAATTGATTTTTTTTTCTCTTGTATTTGTTTTTTTTGTTTGTTTGATTATAAAAGATTATAATAACAAAAAAAATAAAAAAAATTCTTTTATTATAAAGAATATCATTCTTTTATAATAACAACAAAAAAAAATTGTTTTATTATAAAAAAAATTAAAAGAATTTCATTTCTTTTGTTTTATTATAAAAATATATAAAATAATAATAATAATATATATGTCTTAGGTGTCCCCGAGGTGTAGAACAGTCGGTGACGGAGTGTGTTGTTAAGCCACTCCGTGATGTTAAAGTCACCGGTTCGAAACCTGTGGGGACAAAAAATCCAACCATGTTAAGGGTTGGTGTGGCTCAGGCCGGGTGTGATCCCCGGGTGATTTTGACGGCTTAGATTCCCCTGAGTCGCGGTTTCTCAAGCCACAGGTTAATCGCGTAGCCACCAGGTCCCGCACAAATTAACAAACAAAAAATATATATATATATGTCTTAGGTCAAACATAATAAAATTAAAAATAAATAAAATAATAATTAAAAATAAAAATTCATAAAAGATAAAAACAAATTATAAAAATAAATACAAACAAAAACAAATAAAATTGCAAATGGACTTTTTTATAAATTCCTGAAAACAATATGAAAACATGTTTTGTGATTTTACGCTAAGCAAGCAATCAACGATGAAACAAGAGTGTGCGCAAAGACCATGACAAGAGGTATAAAAATGCATTTTATTTTTACTTTGTCGCATTTGTCCTTCTTTCTGCATGTTATGTTTTTCTTCGAACATCTCACAAGTTTTCATGCATGATTTGTACTAAGTTTTTTTCAGGTGTGCGGACGCTTGCATCTTGATATTGAACTAATTTTCAAGAATCAAAAAACTTTTGACAATACATGCCTTATTGACTTTTTGAAGGAGTTGATTCTCGTCCTACACATCACAACATTTGTTGTTACACAATGACCATTCATCAACCCATGTTGTGTCATGGAGTCTTTCTTCCCAGTTCTCCTTCAAAGAAGATTCTTCATCACTGTGTTGAAGCCCATATTCCATTGAATTATCCTTCATGACTTCACACACGCCTATCTTTATGAGTCACATACATCTCTTTATCTTTTTTAGTTCATTTTTCCTTGTCAATAAAACTATACATCTCCCTTTCCATGACTACATTGCCTTTCCATAAACATTGTTGCTACTGATATCTTTCCTATAGTCCTACCAATATTTTTATCAAAACTCACATTGAATGATGTGGGATTCCTTAAGTCCCACCTTTCAACAAGTCTTTCCCCATCGACCTCAGCACCTTAGTCGGGATATAGACTAGAGTTCATTTTGAGTACCTGGAGGCTTGCATGCCTTAATGGCAAGTTCTCTCGATGACAATCAAGGGAATACATCATTGTCCCTTGATCGTCAGATATTGCAAGTGGATCGACATCAACTCATTCATTTGCACTTCACAATATGTACTTAGGTACCTTGGCACTCATTGACATCGACGGTGAGTTTGCCCTGCATTGGTTAACGACATTCATCAATGGATGGTAATCCAATGACTTCTCTTCATGCTCAACATCAACACATTCATTCGCATGACTAGGATTGTACCATCGGGTTTAGTAGCAGGTGAAGACTATACACTTTTTCATGACTCTATCAGCAGTTGCAGCAATATTTTTCTAGCCATATGAGAGTACCACAGTTCCACTGTCATACTTCCTCTTTTCCATGATTCATCAACAACAATTCAGATTCCTCCACTTCACATTCTCTGATCTAGTAGTTACAACAGCCACAACTATAACAACAGTCACCTTTCACATGATCCTACAACAGTGACATCTTCCATGCTCCAACAGCTACATCAGCCATATTCCTATTGCATAGTTCATCAACATTTTGGGTAAGTGGAGGTATGTTATTTTCTAAACTTTAATCATGTAATTCCTCAAGTACTAGGAATGAATAATTTGGAAAAATACCTCACCATGCTCCCTTTCATTTTCACTTCTATGACTCATGCCACGTTGCATGAGGACATGCAACCAANAGGTATGTTATTTTCTAAACTTTAATCATGTAATTCCTCAAGTACTAGGAATGAATAATTTGGAAAAATACCTCACCATGCTCCCTTTCCTTTTCACTTCTATGACTCATGCCACGTTGCATGAGGACATGCAACCAATTTAGTTTTTTTTTTTGGGGGGGGAGGGGGGGAACTATATTCTCTATCATCACTCCATTTTTCCACTACCATCATTCCATTTTTCGTCTCATTTACCATTTACCAACATTTTTTTCGTCCAACGATACTCTGTTGCACTTTTCTTCATAAGCATTGATATACATATTGGCATGGTTCAAAAATATTCAAAAGGGCTTTCTTATACTCAATGATGTTTCCTTATGCACATTGATAGCTTATTTTTTTTCCAGCAAGTAAATGGGTAAATTATTATCATAACAACAAGAGAACAAATAATGAAATGAATGTTGTTTACACAAGAACCAACATTCTTTATATTCATGGTTGTCACACAAGAACCAACCATAATAAAATGTCATTTGTTACTCATGTAAACCCCATACTAGAAATATTCATTATCATCACTCAAAGCCAAAGTTCAGATGCCAAAATTTCTTGAGAAGATCCATGCACAATTGCATGTAGACATGCAACAAGTTCAAATGGGGGGTATGTTGGGACTCAGAAATGTCGTATTTCCATCCACCTTTCCCTTCATCATTCTTCACATTTCATCGCCCCATTAACCTTTCATGATACCATTTTCAGTATTAAAAGGGAATTTGTGATTAAATATTAGAAAATTGACATGTTTTCATATATATCTCAAAAATGTGTGAGATTTGTAATTTGTAGTCATATGTGAAGGATTAATACAAAAAGACTTCTCGAATAATTCCTCCACCATTTCAAGACTTGATGATATAATTCAAGCCTATTCCAAGGAGAAGATCATGGAGATTTGGTTTTCATATCTTATCCATGATATATGGGAGATGTGTGTGAGGATTTGAAGGGATTATATTTTGTAATAATGGGAAATGGGTTGAGATAAAAGTGGATCTGTAATTATGAGATGCTTATCTTCTTTTCAAAGATCTCATGTATAAAATAGATTTCCCTCTCTTCATGAGGAGGATAATTATTATGATGTAATATTGGTTCTTGAGGAGAGAAATGTTATGATGTAGATTGGATTCATGAAAATAATCTTTCTGTAAACCTACTCGTTGAGGATTAATGCAAGTTCGAATTCAGTTATCTTGTGTCTTTTAGAGGTTAGCATCTGCTGATCTAAAAGCTTCCATGTTGTCATTGGTAAGGGCCACCGATCCAGCTTGGTAAGCTCATTGTAAATTGTTAGTGTAGATTTTCATTTCATGTATCTGTTATGTTGAATTCATGTTATTTTGTTTTGATTTCAGTATTCGAATTTGTTGCAAAGTGTGTCAACGCAGGAAAATTTGGATCTCCATATTTCACCATACATGAGCTTTAATGGAGCATCCCACTACACTTAGATTTCTTTTCCAGAATTGATTAGGTTACACCTTTCTAACACATGCACAATCAAGACCTCCATCTCTCACTCTACATTCACCTATAATGGAATGTTGCGAATGCGCAAAGTGTTAATTGTTGTTAGTTTAATTTCTCCAGGAGATAGAATCAAAGTTTGTCTTTTCCCTTCATAAGCCATCAATGAACAGGTCCATCACCTGAGAAAGAGCTTTTTCTTGTTTATGATTTTTTCTTTCCATCTTTTGAATTGTGTGAAGATTGTTATTTTTAAAAGTGTGTTGGTTTCTACATGGGTTTCTTATATAAGCTATACTAAATAGACATAGGAACCTATCTGTTATCGGCACATATAGTGCATCAACTCTACTGATTACGAATTCCAGTTGATAATTTATCTTTGGTAACATATTATGCATATAATTGTACCAACACCAGCACATCCGCCAACAAGTTTAGGATATCCTACAAAAGTCCAATGACAAGTACAAGTAGTTCCATGATCAACATCGGGTGCCACATAAGTTTTAGGTGGGCAACAAAGTTTGGTTTCACTTGCAGAAAGAACACCTTACAAGACCTAATCAAGCTTCTCCCACTCCATTATGGGCCATACACCATCACCAAGGGTGTGGAGGATAATTATTTTGAGCTCAACACTCCTCCTTTCCCTCGCTTGCACCCAATGTTCAATGTGGATCTCCTTCGGCCTTATTTCCCACCATTATTGGACACCTCAGAAGTAGCAGAACAACTGACACCAATAGAGCTCAAAGCCGACTACATATAAAAATAATCCAATGATCAAATTGTGGACACACAGATCAAGGGCACTTAACAACAAAGGATCCATATTTATCAATACGTCAAAGCAGGGCAACTCCTGCACCAAGGAAACTAGCTCACCCGGGGCCAAATTCAACAAAAAATTCCTCATCTGATGGGGGAACTCAATGCAATGGAGACCATTGCTTACTAAGGAGGGAGGATTGATCGAGGTGGATATCATTGGCCACCCACCTATTCCTCTGGCTCAAAAAACAAATTTCCATCTTGGCATTTTTTCGACAGTTTTTTGAGTTCCAAACTTCCAGGGTCGTTTTGAGGCCCTAAATGACGTTTTTGGGGATTTGGGGCATAGGTGACTATCAAAAGCACTGACCTGGGCTAGTCGAAAATTGTTATTTTTGGTTAGAGATTTCCAACGGGCTATCGTGCGCCTAAAACAAATATCGTATCAAAAAGTTACAACCCCAGGAAGTTGATGTACTAACTTACCCAAACAGGGCCCACATGACTTTTGGTGCTTCATCTCCTAGGGTTAGGTTTTTGGATGTCTAGGGTTTTTGACATCCCTGTTTATTGTAAAATTCCTTCAGATCCTCATTGTAAAAATCTTCTTGCGAATGAGCATAGCCATCACATCTCTTCTCAGAGATAAGTTGCCACCATTCCAACAAGCTTGTTTTCTACTGCGTTTTACAGTTTCAGCTTATTTCCTTATTGAATAGAAAACTATTTTTACTATATCTCTATTATTCTGTGTTAAGAATCTGTTAATAATCTATAGTCATTCTATTTTTCTCATAAAATTCAGATCATAAGGATGAGGACTTTTCCTTTGGAGGAAATCTAACATGACCTTGGGATGGCTTTCCATCTCCCCCCACTTGGACATTGGCCTTTGGAGGCCCAAAGGACAACCTCCTAGCCCTTGAAATCACCTAGGGATGGGTTTTTATGAATGAGGTATTTGACGATGATGTTGGCATGTGTGGACGAGGATCAAGGCCTTTGGAGGCCTAGCTCCATGCTTATCTAGCCTAAGATCACCTTTATGGACGCTAATGTCACCCTAGGATGGATGACATCACCCATGTTAAGGTTATTTTGTAAAGAATTGATTTTATTTTTAATTTTGATGAGAAAATTGACATGTAGGCTTAGTTTTATGAAAAGACACAATTGTTGGGTAAAATAAGCAAGGATTTTTCATATAAATATGGCTGGCATTTTCAATTTTTGAGGATAACTCACCTCTCACAAGAGGGAGGACTGAAATTTTAGTCCTAGTGGCATACTTTGGCTGAAATGTGGACTATTTTGGACTTTATGGTGTCTTGTTCTCATGCTTTAGGCTTGGAGGATATTCCTGTTAATGTTTCTTGGATATTTTGGTGGTAATCTCTCCAAACTAGAGCTTTTCATGCTTTATTATTATTGGTGAGGTAAGTAAATGCTGCAATTTGTTTATGCATTAAATGTTTGTGGTCAATTTTACTTATTCATATTGAATATTATGAAATTTCTTGCTAACAAACCCTAGGAGGAGGAACATAAGGTATTTCTTATTTCTTGATCTTGCCACTTATTGTCAAGAATACCTTGTATAGATTAAGGCTTCTAAAGCCCTAAAGTGCTATCACTTTACAAGTCCTATTCTAGAGGCTTGTTGTTAAATATATCTCAAGAGTCTAAGGATAGGAGAGATTGCTAGGGCCTAGAGGTGCCTATACCCTAGTTGAATCTTCTCTTAAAAGCTTCGTGCATGAGGACTTAAGGTGCTACTTCTCAAGCTTCCACCTTGTTATCTCTTAGACAAGTATAATCATTGTTATTTCTCCAAGTTATTGTGTTAATATAATTGACCCCATAAGCCCTAAAAGGAACTATTTATTGCTTCTCTCTTGTTGGAAGGTTTATCAAACACTCAAACTTTATTCTCTCAATCGTATGCTAACTAAATCTAACACTAACTTAGCCTAGATATCTAAATTTCTTAATTTTGTTATAAATTTTTGCTACAACCATCTAAATGAAACAAATTTTCTTCATAATTGATTTTGAATACTAGCTAAACACTTCATAAATTGATTATGACAATTGATTATCATTCTACTTAGTAAATGCTATATATTCACTATCATTTCAAGCAATTCTAAAGAGTGTTTATTGCAGGTGTTACAATTTATTAAATGCTATTGTAAATTTATTCATTGTTGCATTTTCATATCAACTAGCATATTTTTCACTTGTTTTACTATCTATTGAATCTTTACTATCATATTTGTGCTTGAAACTGCCATATATATGCTCTGTTGTCTTGTTACGGGTAGGTACACTTCATAGCTTTCATTTGCTTCATCTTTATTGGACACAAACCTTATGACATATTTAACTTGAGTGACCAGTTAGAGAGGGGTACTTTTGATCCTTATCCTTATCTTACACAACCCTTTAGGTCACAAGGGACACCTCCCTTGGGTTGGCCTTTCATCTATCCCTAAAATCTATTGTTTGGGTTCTTTTGTCACAAGACTGAGCAAAAGTGAGTCCCTTAACTACCTTGGTAAGCTATCAAGGAATAACAGAAAGATGGTTAGCAAGTTAGTGGACCTGCAAGCTAGAAAACAAGATACAAAGTAAGAAAATAGGAACTAGGAATGAGAAGCAAAATAAACTAACATAAAAAGTGATGCATGAAATTGAATACATGAAATGGTTACCCAATAGAACTGAATCTTCGAATTGAGTGCACCAATAGGAGAAATATGGGACAATGAATCCCCTATTCCTGCTAAGGGAGGTTCCTTTAATCCCTAAAACAAATAGAGCTATCACTCTCCAATGGTGAGTCTATAATGGTGAAAAATACCCAAAGCTTAGCTTTACAAGAGGTGTGAAACTTTCTCAATGCTACACTAGTTCAAAACTAATGGCTCAAGGGAAATATGGATTTCTCCAAGAGAATTGTGAACAACATAACAATGTTATGGATTTTTTTTATTTCTTTTTGCATACAATGATCCTCTATTTATAGGGGCATGGAAAGATATTTTTCAACTAATTACAAGTTTTAATGGGAGACATTTGGAAGTACCTCCTGTTATAACCCTAACTACTTTACCAAACTCGAAATGAAAAATATTTTTGTTTTTTGGAAATGCTTTAAACAGGAAAAACTTGAAATAATTTTTTTTTCTCTTTTTTTTAAAGCAAATGAAAGGGGGAAAAGAAATACAAGACATGACTAAAACTAACCTATGGCCCATTGTAGATCGTAGGGAGTCACTAAATACACCAAACAGGTTGATCAACAAACTCAAAGACTCACCTAAAAGCCTTTCATAAGTAAACACAAGAAATATTCAAAAGATAAGCAAACTAACATCTAACCCAAGCTACGATTGTAAAAACAGAGACATTGAACAATGAACTCTCTCAAGAAATCTTGAGAAGTAAAACCTCAATTAGTGAAGAGGTTGACTGCCTCTTTTTAAAACAGTTTCTTGAAATAGGTACACTAATGATGCTTAAGCAGCCTGTGTATGTACGCGAGCTGTCTATAAAGTAGGGAACGTATGTAAGCGTGTTGACCCACAGCAGGGTGCATACACCTCTATACTTCTTGAATAAATAAATAAAACTGACTGACTGACAGGGAAGGGAGAACTGGTATGGCACAAAAAGGTGGCCAGACCCCTTAAAAGACTCAGCAAACTCAACAAAAACTCGAAAGGTACAAAAACCAATCAAACACCCAAAAAATCCCCTAAAACCCTAGAGGCTTCCCCAATATGGTCTCCAATTCTTCTAGCGGGAAAAACCTCCTTTAAGACTACACTAGGGTTCTGAATGTAGGCATATCACAATCGTCTAAAATTCAACTACTTCTCTAACTATCCCAAACATACCCTAGACTCATACAAGAAAAGAAAAAATGAGAAGGATCGAGTAATTGTACCTCTACTCTGTGTTCGGTGATGATCCTCTCATGCTTGAAAGTTTCGCTGACTGCAAACCTCCTCCCAAGGCTGGCCTGCATTCAAAGACAGACAAACCAAAATCTACAAGAATGAAATTCATATACAAATAAGGGTTAGATGTCAGAATAAAAACATAAATCAAATGAAAACATTCGATACATCATGATTTGGGACAGGAAAAGTACTTCTTTTATTTATAATACAATGATCACTTACAACCAAAGTCGGCTACTGCTCCACGAACCTGGTCCAGGCTTCTCTTCACCAAGATCCAAGTGAACCACCTTATATATTCTCCTCTCAACCTTCTTCTTGGGAAGTAAAATGGGTTTTTGATGGAGGAAGAAGGGAAAATTGAGGAATTCTGAGGCAATTCTCACAAAAGGGTTGCAATTACTTGGAGGAAGGAGGGGATGCGAAACGGGCAAAGTTTCATTGTTCTTATGTCTAGATCTGGAATGATACCCCAACACCTCCTTTTATATGGGAAAAGGATTTTTATTCAGTTGGGTGACGGGATATAGACAGTGGATTAGTTGGAGAACTACCCAATAGCCTGTAATCACAACGAATCCCTTGCAACTTTTTATTTTTTGCAACTTTTGCAAGTATACGCAGGTTGTAGTGGTGCAACGTGCGTATGTATGTGGGATGTAATGGTGTAGAAAGTGTATGTACGCAAGAATTATTGGTGTAGGTCATGTACATCTTCATAAAATGGGTTTTTTAGAAGAGCAACTCAGTGATGGCTTGGAAAAAAATGCAAGTAAGAGGGCCAAAGGCCAGGTATGCATACGTAGAGAAATTTAGGGTTATAACACCTCCCATCCCTTTCAGTGATCCCAAGGAAAACATTTAGGGATATTTTAGGGTATGGTCGAGATCTACTTCATCCTAGATGTGGTTGAGGCCCAACCAAAATCATTAATGCACCATTTCCACATCCACACAGGTTTCCTTATTGGCAGTCACGTGGACTGTGCACTGTGCACATTGTACACTTTGATATCCCAAGCGGATGTGCATGTGCTATCTTTGTAGACTGTGCACACAAATTCAATATCTTTTTTTCATATTTTTGTGGGTATATTTCCAAATTGAATGTGATCCTTCAATAATTATTGGTAGTATGTTGTCTTGGATTTTTCATCCATTGTATGTATTTATCTGAGAAATGTTTTGGTGATAACAGTCGGTATTTCCTATTGAGGTGAAAGGGATAGGATATTTTGTTTATTATTCCAATCTCCCTTAGTTTTCATGGGTTTTAAATAGGTATGTGCGATAGCATTTTTGGCATCATTTCTGGAGAGAATAGAGTCAATTTTCCTCAACAACACATCCTTTCATAAGCTTTCCCAAAGACTTTTACTTTACAAGCTTACTTGATGACTCCATTAAGGGTGATTTTGTCACTTCCTTTGATAATCCTATAAGGGTTATCTGGTGACTCCATTGGTGAACAACCTCACAATACTCAATAATGGCCTCTCCATGGGACCTGGGTGATATTTTTAAACCCTTCGATATGAGAAAAATATTGGGTTACCCTCGACGAATTCCTGCAAGGTACGAGAAATGGCTACCAAGATTCATTTGTAATGATGCAACCATGGTCGAGGAACATTTGGAAAAAAAATTGGATTTTTTCTGAATCAATCCTGTAGGTGATGATGATGAAGACTTGGTTATGAAACTCTTTTCACCCACTCATCAAGATGATGCTAGAATATGGTATGAGGGACTCTTTGATAAAAGCATCAAGATCATGGATCAATTTGAGGAAACCTTCTTGAAAAAATTTTTACTTCAAAAAAAAATTCCCGCCATGGATATTCAAGATAGTCTAGGATACCAAAACCCCTTCCTTCTTGGTTTGGTAAATGATTGTCCAAAGTTTGATGGAAACCCATCCCTGGCTAGTTCTCATGTCAAGAAACTCTTGGAACAAGTTTTGGAGACAAAAGTAAGACATCATGATGTGCTAATAAGAATGTTTTTGTTTTCTTTGGGAACATAACAAAGGGAATGGGTAAAGCATATTCTTAGTCCAAAGAGTATAACTTCCCTTAAGATCTTCATTAATAAATTCCTTGAAAGGTGGGTGTTGGAAATATGAGTTGAGCCAGGTTCTACCTTAGTTCTCCAACAAAACCCTAGAAACCATCGACCCCTCTGGTAAACCAGAAGGAAACGTTACGTACAAAGTTCCTAATGCAGTCTCACCTGAGATGGATTATGGGTGATTTCATGACCCAAGTTTCTGCAATGATGGGAGGGATTGAGGATGTTCTGCCTTTTCTACATTTACTTTAACATGCATCATATTATACCATTCATCTCGATCTAACAGTTAATTCATTATTCATTATCAGTACTTCACGCTACAAAATACTATTGTAACCATTCATCATTCATTTATAATTGCAGAAACAAAAAAAACATCATTCAACACATCGAAAAAACATTATTTTACAGTGGTTCACCCCCCTAGGTTATGCCCACAAAGATCTTCTACTTATTTATTCTTCATCAAAAAATCAGCACTGCACGCGTTACATCAAAATGTGCATTTAGAGTGCACATAAGTTTAGTGGTAAGGTGGACCAGTGTCTCACCAAGCTCCAGAGCTTTCCACTTGACCCTTAGTTACACTTCATGATTCTCCAAAACTGATATCATCTGAGCTTTACAACTCCAACAAAACTAGTATTGTGACTCAAAACGTATCCAAGACTAAGCTCTATCTCTCCAAAACTAGATAAACTCAAGATAAGATCGATGATCCCCTATTTTCCTCATATATCCTCTATTTATAGTACAAGAATGGGTAAAACACCTTACATCATACTCCAAAAACCTAATTTTAAGTGGACTCAACGTGTCCACATTATAATTGCCTTTGAGCGGTAATCCACAATTTTGTTGCATTGATTTTTCTTAGTATTTGTCACACGCTTCTTCCTTGGTTCCTTCTTCCTTGTTTACTATGAAGAAATCCAAAATTTCATGATCCAACATGCCCCCAACACTAACCTGTGGCTCATATTGAGCCGCTCAAGTAATGTGTGTCTCGTACATATATTTCTCTAATGCCTGGAACTTCTTTGTGAGTGCATCTACTTGTGTCTTAACCTACACACTTTTCTCTATCAGGGTATCCACCACCTACACTATGACATGATCCTTCGACACTTCTTCACTTTCTTAGTGTGTTTGTTCCAGTTGGCCTTTCTCTATTTCTAGCTCTATTATCATCTTCTCATATTTCTCCTGGAGTGGATCCAACTGAGTTTGTCTTTCCCCTTGGACTGTCTTCAGTTAACCTTACAGGTTTTTCATCTCCTACATGATTTTTAACCTTTCTGAAATTCTCATCCTCTTTTGTCTCTACTTCAAATAATGTACTACGACATTTAGCTTTTCTTCCCTCTGATCCAACTGCTGGATCCCTTCATCTTCTGCTAGGATTGTCCATATTTGCATGGTACTTTAGTAGAGATATGCTACTTCTTTGAATTCCTATGAAATCCTCTCTGTTTTTTCTGTTTCCTGTTGCTCCCTCTATGATTGACCTTCTAGAGGGATGGTTCGTGTCAAATTCTCAACCAATTATACTATCTCCTATTTATACCCATCCATCATATGTGATATCCTCTTTATCTTTTCTTTCATGTTGATTTCTCATGCTAGTGGGTTGTCTAGGATTGTTTGGAAGATTTCCTCAATTCTTTGCTCCAGTTTTTATGCACATTGTTTTTCATCCTCACGTTCAATCTGCACTTCTTTGAGAACTATCTCTATCACCTCCTTCTCTTCCTTGGTTGTCTACAAGTTTTTTGCATCTGTCCTCACCCTTGATTGTACTTCCTACACAACACTGACATGTAAATTATATAACGATTTTGTTGGTACCTTGGTCAATACTAATTCCATCTTCTCTACATCCTTGCCCTATTCCATGCCATGTCTTTGTCCATTTGCAACATGTCTTTAGTAATTCTAAATTTTTCACTTTCCAATGTCTATGTCTGTACTTTATCATCCTCACTCTGCACTGGCATGTGATTTTCATGCGTTTTTTGTTGTTGTTGTGTTTTCCCTTTGTGCTTCGCCTAGGTAAATTGTATCTACTCCAAGACCTTCTTGCCTTCTATCTGTTCTTACATTATCTTCTCTCTTTGTTTACCTACATCTTCATATGCTTCTGCAGTGCAGTCCTGTACTCTTTCCGTGACTAATTCTGCATCATACTCTATTATTGTATACTGGGGGACTTCCTTATGCACCTTTGTTTTCTTGTGCTCTCCTCCTGACTGTAAAATAGTTTTCTTGGGTGGTATTGACTATGTTTCTCTGTTGTGATTGGGGTAGTTGTCTTTGGTATGTATTCTCCTATTTTTCCCTCTGACACAGGGATGTTATCTTCCCTATGTGTCTCTCCATTAGTGGCATCTACATGGTTCTTCTATTGTGTGAAAAGATTGGGGATATATGTTTTCTATTTAAGTGTTCTTGTTTCTATGCCCCCCTTGTCTACTTCGTGTTCTCTTGTCTACTTCATGTGCTCTACTACTCCTCTTGTATTCCCTACTAGGGTATTCTTCTTCTATCAGGAGGCCGCTTCTGATGGTTTCTTGAATTTTTTTGGCTCTACTGGAACCTTCCATTCCTCTTTCCATTCTTTCATTACCCATTGCACTTCCTTTGTTGTGACACAATATTTCATATGAAACCACTCTTTCTTTTGATCCCTTTTTTCCTAGATCCACATATTATTCCTTGATGCTTTGAAGTTGGCCATCTTTTTGTATTCCTCCACCGCCTATGGTGGGATCCTCCAAGTTTTGTCCACATTTTCTTGTATTTTTTCAATATATGTTGCAAATATACTGGATTTTGTATTTCTTTCCTTCATGAAAATTGTGTGCCATAATGTTACATGCTATGTTGCACATCATTTTCTTATTCTTTGACAKAATACGTTGTATTTTGGGTGTCTCCATCCCTCTAATGAAATAAGTATGAGTAACCACAAATAATGGAACATTGTGCCTAAGTCCTAGACATCATGACAGTCATCCAAAAATAAATTTAACAAATATGGACTCCAACTCATCAGAGTCCCCTTTGCACATTGCAYGACTGCTGCTATTACCCCTGCTGGCACCTCTTCCTTAGAAATTTACATGCCATAATCTTTGTTTATAACCTCATCCTGGGTTCACTAATTATGTTTATAATGATCACCTTGGATCCTCTCTTTGTTCCATAGGTTTGATTCATTTCCTATGCCGAGGCTTTCTCCTTGGTCTTGTCATCTAGATACTACGAAGGTTTCTCACCATCTATGGGAAGACCTCTTGTTTTTCAATTAAGTCAACGCCAATTGAGACTGGGTTATCCGGCCACAAAATTCCTCCATGCATTACTTCCAGTAATTGTTTGACACAATTTATGCCGTTACCCCTTCTAAAATGCAGGATCTCTAGAAGGTTCATTATTATTGTGTTATATACACCTGTTATCCATTGCTTGGGTTCTAGTATTGCTACTCCTGTCACACTGACCCCTTTTCTCTTCATGTATACTTGTGTCTGAAGTTCCAAAAAATTATCTCTGTATTTTATGTCGTGGGCCATATAGCGTAGTCTCTCTATGCATCCTAGCAAATATTGAAAAACATTCACTCCTACGGGTATGTGTGGTAACACAAGGGTTACCTTTGGTTTCTTGCATGGTGAACTCTCAACCGTTTGTTTCCATTTCCCCTTACTAGTACCCTTTAGGGCTTTGCCTCCTCACACATTTGTTCTTCCTCTTCCTCTTCTATTCCAGAATCATTTATCTCTGTGATCTCTTCGACTTGTATTTTCTTTTGCGGCGCTGGATTTGTGCTAGATTGAACCCTCGGCTTGTTGAAATCATTTTTTTCCTCAACTTCTTCATTTTTTGGATGGAATGTTTCCACGTTGGGTCGTTGTGTTGGGTTTTTCTCCTCTCCAATGTTCTATGGGTTAATATCCATTTGTCCTATTGCAGGGGCTGTCTCTTTCTCCTCCACCACTTTAGGGCTTATTGGTTCGATGACCAAGGAAGGAATGGCATCCACATCCACCACTCTCTCTAGTTTTGTAGGGTTTTTTGCTTCCATTGTTGGCTCTTGTGGTGTCCTTGTGGCACTGTGTTTTTTGTTTGTTGTCCTGCTAGGAGCTCAGATCTTTAGTGGTGCCATATTACTTGAATATGTGTGGATTTTCTTAGAAATCTCATTGAATGTCTTCTAAATCATCTGTTCATTCTTAGGTTTTTACTCCTTATCTCTCTATTCACTCGAAGTCACAATGTGGCTTATCGGACATGATTCTTGTTTCTATAGTGCTGTCATAAATGCTCCAAATCTTACCAGGAAAGCTTCCTTCACTGTCATAAATTTTCATTTCACGCCTCATTTTTCCAATGGCCAGTTTTTATTTTCCCAACTATTTCATTTTTCCATTGTGCAATATTTTCTACTGACACATTTCTCTAGCACACTAGATTTTCCTTTTGTCATATTTATCCTACGGGCAATATTTTCAATTCTTTTCACCCTAATTTTTTGTCTGTTGCACGATGTATCTTCCAATTGTTTGTTAACCATTGATCCATCTACCTACTTCTTTTAGGATTTTTCTCATTTTTCTACTTTTTTCTTCTTTTTCGTCTTTTACCTCCCACTATTTACAATATGTACAAGTCTAAATTTTGCACTGCAACTACTGATGGTTAGTGGGTCAAATGTCCCTATATAATTTCAGTTGACTACCATTCACCATTCCTTGAAGTTCCCAACCTATTAAGTCCTTTAGATGCACAACACCTTCATCTATGACAAATTTTATCTCACATGACCCTAGCTAATGCATTCTAATCTTCCCTGGGTGCTGCAAGTATTTAATATCATAGAGGAGAACCAAATATCCTTCCTTGAAGTTCTTCTTCTTAATATGTCATTCATGCCAAGCCTTATCCTTTTCTTTTTGTACCTCCTGATGGAAACAAGTTATGATTTTTTCTTCTTCCAATTTCATAAGTTGAACTAATCTTTCCTATGTTGTGTCTCTTTTTGTCATGTCTGTAATAGCTGCAATGCGCAGACTTGGTATCAAATAATACAAGGGAAATATTTCTTCTTGTCCATACACCAAACTGAAGGGTGTCTTCCCATTCTTGCATGTAGTTTTGTAAGCCCATAGTACTACTAGTAACTTCAAGTCCCAATCATCTATGTTCACATTGAAAATATTTTTCAAGGCATTCTCCAAAATCATGTTAAACACTTCCACTATCCCATTTTTCTAAGGATGATATGGGATTCTCTTCTGATGATGTATCTCAAATTCTTCTAGCATTGTCTGGATTGTACTATTGATAAAGTGAGTCCCCTAATCACTCATCAATATTCTCAAACATCCAAACCTCATGACTACATGTTCAAATAGAAAACATGTTGCAATCTATGCACTACAATCCTTCACTATTGCTGCCTCATCCCACCT
This sequence comes from Picea mariana, assembly GCA_032191745.1. Taxonomy (NCBI): domain Eukaryota; kingdom Viridiplantae; phylum Streptophyta; class Pinopsida; order Pinales; family Pinaceae; genus Picea; species Picea mariana. The sequence goes on along the minus strand of JASDQU010010646.1, from coordinate 42,626 downwards.
AGTTAAATATTATGTCATTGTGATAATATATCTAGCCCCTGATATTCTTGTTGGTGGATAATTGGACCTACAAAGTCTAATTCCCACTTATCAAATACTTTCAAAGTAACCTGAGTTCTCAATGTCATCTCATCCCTCTTGGATGGCTTTCCAAATATTTGACAGATATCATAATTTTGATAGTATTCCTTTGCATCCTTATGAACTTTTGGCCACCATAATCCTACACGCAATACCTTATGCACAATATCATTCCCTGCATAGTGTCCTCCAACTATTCCTTCATGGGATTTTTCCAAAATGATAGGCCTTTCATTCTCCATAACACACCTCCTCAAAATTTATCTGCACTAAGTTTGTATAAATGACCTACAATCATTTGATAATMTACAAATGTAACTACCAAGTTCTTCTTATGTGCAGTATTAAATTATTTTGGGGAAGCTCACGTGCTCAAAAACTAAATAATATCAGAAAAATACTCATCAACTATMTGTACTGAAAACAATTGAGCATCATGAAAGTTGTCTTCCAGGATACTTGGTTCTTCTCCATTAGTAATTCTTGATAGATTATTTGGCCCTGCATTCAATCTTCAAGGTTTCACAACAAATTCAAAGTCAAATTCTAGAAGCAAAAGTATCCATCTTCATATTCTTCCCCCCAACAATGGCTTATTAACAAATTATCTAAGAGTAGAGTGATCTATAAACATATTAAAGTGTTTCCCTAATAAATAATGTCTGAATTTTTGCAAGGCATATATCATGGATGTTGGAACAGGGGCATACCCAGGGTTCAATGCTCCAACAACACACCAACAAAACCCTAACTACCATCCCTTTTGGCAACACCTGCGAAGCAGATGAAGTCTCACCTAAGGTAGAGGTAGGGGTGGTTGTAGGACTCTAGTGTCTGGAACCTTAGCTGGGACACAAAACTATGATTGTGATACTCTAACAAAGAAATTATCAATGATCCTTCATTAGTATCTAGCCTATATTTACTTCGTAGACAAAACCCTAATTACAGAGCAGGGTAGTATTCAACCAGATATAACATATTTAAGCACCTATCATGGAGGGATAGATCAGATCTAACATTCATTCATATCATTAAGCACTAAGCTATCATATCATGTCCATATAAGAATATATTACTATACTAAACATTAACCATATGAACAATAAAACAATCACAATGCACAAAGCAACCATAACACAGGATATACGTGGTTCACCCCTAGCCTGGGGCTACATCCACCAACTCTTCTTCTCTTTATTATCTTCAGTCAATTGTCTACATGCACAGAGCCATAAGATCCTACTCCACATAGGAAAGGAGATCTGCACACACTCAACTAGATCCTCCTTCCCCGATCTAGGTTACAACACAAAGCCTTTACACAATCTCTTACAGTCACATGCAATTAGCCTTGCAAGATTCACACGGTATGCATAAAGCATGTACACTATCACTTGTACTTACCACATCATCACACAAATGTCTATATCGTCCTACTCTTACATTGCCTAGAAATCTATTTATACATTACAAAATGGGCCCAAACATGGGTAAACCCATGGGCCGACATCCCCATACTAGTTACATAAGCCCAAAAACCAAAAATCCCTAAAAAAGGCCGATATCTCGTGATCTCCTGCTTCGAGTTGTACTCCACCTTCAACAGCCTGTCAAAGTCCCAAAATAGGTCAAAACTAACCAAGGATATCCAAAACTTGGCCAAGGGCCAACATGCACCCAACACTCACCTGTGACTCATCCCAAGTCACTCTGCTTTGGTTAATTTTGTCTCAAAAGCCTCAATCTTGGCCCGATCTGCTTCGACCTGCTGCTACGCCAAGGCCTCCTGTTTGGTGAACTCCTGAAGAACTACCTCGTTCATCGGTCCCTCCAAGCGTTGCTCAACTATAGTGACTACTTTCTCTACTTCTACTCCTCGTCCTTCAATCTCCTCAAACAGTTGACAAGATGCATCCTACACTGGCTGTAGCCTCTAAGTCACTTCCATGTCTTTTCTTTGTATGGTGTGGGCTTTCTATTGAATAGTGAATTGTTCCTGGGATATTTTCATTCTTTCAACTACAGACAAGAGCTTCAACTGTTCCTGTACCGTTGCTTCTTGTTACTTTGCCTCTTGTAGCTGGGACTCGAGTGTCTTTAGTTCAGGATCCTTAGTAAGTCGTTCATAAGTCTGTGCACTACGATCAATGAGTTTATTACATTCCATGGAAAAGGTCTTGATACTCTCAAATACGCTCCAATCAATTGCTTCTCTTTGATCCCGCATGTCCTACGAAGTGTTTGGCACTGACCGTAGCTCTAGATTTGTTATTCTCTGTTGAAGCTGTTGAATGGATTTAGAAAGCTTCGCTACTTGATGCTCTACTGCATCTTCCTCCTAGTTCTCTAAGCCCATCATAGAGCAGAGTGATCTTTTGACCTCTTATTTTACTCCAACCTGCTCGACAAGCAGTTGTTCCTTCTCTCGTTGGATTTGTGCTTTCTCTTCTTTGAATTTTGACTGGAGGGAAGCCTTCTCCTGCTGCACAATCCTGTGTTTTTTTATTACTTCTTCTTGTGCTTGCTTTAGGGCCACCGTGGTTTGTTCCTTTTCCTCTTGGGTGCGACGAAGATGAGCTTCGGTCGCATCGGCTATTCTGCAGAGTTGGGCAGGCTCATCTCCCAACTCTGGTTCTTCTGATGGCAAGGCCACAGTGAACGCTGCGTGGTTGGAGTGAAGGGCTTGTTGAAATCCTCTCAACTCTATCACAATTCTATTATACATGGCTTCTTGTTTAGCTTCACTATTCTTTAAAATGTCCTACAAGGCATCCAATGTAGCTACGATGATAAATTCGAAGTCATCGAGTGTGAGCATAGTCTACAACTTGGTCTTACTAGCTCTGGATTTCTTCCACGAGATAGATTTCATGGGAGAAACCTTTATTTTCTTAGATGGATCAATCTCATCAATGAGATATCTAGGCAGTGTTACTTTGATTTGCTTCTACTGAACTTCTTTCCCATTGTTCTCTTCTTTATTTACTTCATCGTTACCTCCTCCTCCAGGTGATTCTGAAGTAGTTTCTTCTTATGCATTGCTCAGGTTCTTTACCTCTTCTATCTTCTTCCTTCTACTAGTTCCAGGTGTGTCATGTTCTTCGCGAGTGGCCTTTGGGCTTCCGATTAGTTCAAGATTGGAAAATTCTGCAAGGTCAATAGGGATAAGGAGCTTTGCAGGCCAGTCCTTAGTTATCTCTTCTAGGTCCTCTTCTGTGAGCTTATAGTATGAATGAAGTTCTTATTTACTCTCATCTGCGCACGCAGTGATATAAGTAAAATGTCGATCTGCATGGAACTTCATAAGGGTCTTGAAACGATGTAGGGTGTTTGGCATCATACGAGGGACAACCTCAATGTCTCTCTTTAACTGCAGATAGTAGGTATGGAATAATGTGTTCGACTGGCACTATTTTCCCATATCGATCAAATACCAGAGCGTGGTGAACTTCACAGCGAGCAGCTCAAACAGCTCAATGTCAAAGAAGTTCTCACCTTTCAGCATCTCCCAAGCTGTAAACGTGATGAGGATCAGGAGCTAGCTAAAGTTGAACTTGTAGCCTTGATCCTGAGCTTCATGACAATCCAATTCTAATTGATTGACTAAGTACNCTGCAGATAGTAGGTATGGAATAATGTGTTCGACTGGCACTATTTTCCCATATCGATCAAATACCAGAGCGTGGTGAACTTCACAGCGAGCAGCTCAAACAGCTCAATGTCGAAGAATTTCTCACCTTTCAGCATCTCCCAAGCTGTAAACGTGATGAGGATCAGGAGCTAGCTAAAGTTGAACTTGTAGCCTTGATCCTGAGCTTCATGACAATCCAATTCTAATTGATTGACTAAGTACTTTTCCCAATTCATCTGTAGTCCTTCTACACATTTTCCAGCGAGGTCAACAATGAACCCTGTGACCTGTGTAGGTCTATTCTTCCTCACTATCTTCCCTGTGATCAATTGGCAGGCCAGGCACACCACGCCATTCTGGATAGAGGATACCTTGTAGCCTTGTGTCCCCTTTTCTACATCACCATAAGTATCCTTAATCCTCTATGCCAGGGCACGGTCTACAGCCTTCCCTGGGTATAAGTATTGTGGGTCTGGTCCCTACATGCTCAATCCAGTGATCAACCATTTGTTGGCATAGGGGAAGACCCAGGGTTCAACGGTGATGCGTCTATCTAGCCACATATAGCCTCCATGGTAGCACGATAGTAGGAGCTTAACACATGCATTAAATTCTTGGTGCCGTCCAAAATGTAGTATCTTCATCACGTTCAAGATAATGGACTGCGTGAGGTTCATAGTCCATGGTTGGGGGATTATCCTTGAGTTCTTCCCCTTCATCCTAGTCAAGTACCTATGAAGATGTTGTGGTTCTTGCGATCCCCTAGGTTGAAGTCGCTGAATTTTAATGTCATGTTCTTGTCTAGATGGGTTCAAACTACACGTATCCCCTTCGGGAGATATGCAGTAACTAGGGTGTAATCGAATTCCCTTAGGACACTATCATGACTCATCGCACCGGCTAGGGGAGGGATTTAGTCAGGCAGGATAGATGGGATCAACTTCACATTCACCAAGTCATCTTGATGCTTGGTTCTTTTCTCGGCTGCAGCTCAGGATGGTCCAGATCTGCGAGAAGTCGATGGAGAGGCTTGCACTCCTCTTGTCGATGAATATTGAATCATTGTGGACATTACTTTTTTGGCCATTAGATCAATTAATACTTCTTCTATGGACTTTTCAACTGCGTTGAGTTTGTTCGACATACATGCTCGATATCGGGTACTCAGGTCGATGAACAACCGTTCAATATAATAAAAAAGGTGGCAGAGTCTTAGTAAACACAAAATGAAAACAATGAGTTTTCTCGTTGGCGCAGATACAATTTGCAAAAGTATTCTTAGTGCAACATTCATTAGAATAAGTAGAAAGCGATGTAATGGATCTCTCCAACGGGTAAGAATCCTTCATCAATGTATTTATGTATGTTATGGTGCGGTCCCAATAGCCCGATGGCAAGCTTTCTAGCCATAATTGTTGTTCTAACCATTCGGGGCATGGCTCTAACATTCATAATGCTTCCAATGGTCATATCGCTCCACCATGGAGAAGTGCCACTTGGTGTTGTTTGAATATCCCGATGAAGTTCCAGTTTTGCAAACCTACCTTCTACGAAGTCTCCTTCGGAACCTCCTGCAACTTTTCTAGATTTTCTCTCTTCTTACTGATATTTCTAGATTTCTTCCTTGTGATCTGCATCTTGGTATTCCTCTTTCCATTATGATTCTTGTCTGTACTCAACATAGTAACTTCGCGTTGATGAGATTTTGTCATAGGGTTCAAGGGTAATACTTCTTTTCTGTCTAGGGTAGGTTCTCTACTTTCCTGTATGGAGAGGTTCTTCAAGTCTTCCTGCATTTTTCCAGCTTCGACAACCCAGTATCTGGTCCTAATTTTCTTTGACTTTCTATCAAGTGCATTATTCTCCTAGTTATGAAATATTTTAATTCTTGTTTTTTCTATTCTAGGGCCTCTTTTTATTTTCTCCGGATCTGATCTCTCTCAATCCAGGGTTTTCCCAATAACATAGAAAATGGGGCATTGTTCTCAACAAATTTAACAACCTCAAATTCTTCCTCTGTCGAAGTTCCATGAGCACGCATAGAGGTATGGGTAAGTCTTCCACATAGGGTTATGTTGACGGGCGAAATTGACCGTTCGTCAACTGAGAGAGTGGAACCGGTCCGGGGTTGTCTAATAACACAAGCCGTTTGGAATGAAACACCCTGACGGGTTTAGCGGCTCCGTTAGCCGTTCTAAGGTCTTAGGAAAACCAAAGAAGAAACTAATCTAAACTAACTAATCTAACTAAAACAAAATAAAACAAACTAAAATAAATAAAACAAACTAACTAAATAAAACAAACTAAACTAACTAATAATAAATAAAACAACTATTACTGACACTAATACACTAATCTAATTAAAACAAACTACTAAATTAAACTAAAACTAAATATAAACTACTCTAACTATTCTTTATACAATCTACTAATTAATAATAAACTAACTCTAACAATTAAATATCTAATTACTAATTTAATTACAACTTATTTACAAATATGCAATATCTACAACTTGCAGATTTGGATAAAACCCGTAAAACTCATTTGCTTTCTTCCCTAAGACAGTCAGAGATATATTTTTGTTTTTTATGATTTTATAAATAAGGAGTAAAACTTACTAAAATTAAACGATCTAATATATTTACTGAAATTAAACAATCTAATATACTAATTCTACCTATAAATCTAACTAAACTAATATCTGAATTAAACTACTAATAAATATACTAAACAAACAAAATAAATAAAAAATGACCTGGAAACGCTCCAATTCTGCCCTATGTATGATGACCTCGAAGTTGGTCGGAGGAAGGAAAATCGCATCGGTTGATCCAAAAGCTTCTTGTAAACGATAAGCTGTGCTTCTCTTTGAGTTGTTTACAGGACAAACAAGACATACAAAATCATAACAATTATATGATTTATAAATCTCTGCAATAAGGGAAACCTGTTATGCAAAAACTTATACTTGATAATTCAACTTATGAAGAAGAGAAATCTGCCATTCAAAAACTGAATTAAGCAATTGCTATGTTTTTTAAACACTTGGAAGAAATCAAATATGGATTACAGTGATTAAATTATATCATTTGCAAAAGATTAAGATAGCTAAAGTAGTCATTAACCGGATACAAATTGAAATACACAACATGAAACAAAATATTGATATCATGAGAAGTTAAAGCTGTAACAAAACACCAAATTCTGCCTCAGTCTGTATTAAAATTCCATATCCTTGTTCTCCCATGAATGAGGATGATCATTATTACAAAAATGATAAGTATTTATAAGTCTCTCCACAGGGAAAAACCTCCCTGTGGATAATATCAAACTGTTTTACATAATCTGGGAGACATTCCCAAAATCAACTAAACTAGGAAACTAAAATGCAAGTGAAATATCTCAAATATCCCCTAACTGCTCATCAAATCAACTGCAATTTCGAATTCATCTACAATAGACCAAAAATAACAAGTTAGAAAGATACCTTATTAACAAAACCATAAAAATCTAATCCTACAGACTTAGCTACATAATCATCTGATTTTGTAGCTAGTCTAAAATAGCATACAGGATCAAATAAAAATCAAATCAAATCTCTTTAAAATAATCCAATCCAATTTTCTTTCAATAAACATTAAAAATGAATCACTAATGATTCAAATGATTTTATCATTCAAATTAAACAAAATCTAAAGTGATTCAAATGAAAACAGGGGTAATAATACTCTGTTTTTCTTTTACCATAAAATCAGGTCAAACAGTAACAAGACTGTTTCATATCCAAATAAAATCAATAGTGAGACATATCGTATGTGATACGAGCTATTCCAACATAACCATTTCTCACTTGTTATAGCTATAATGATATAACCACAGATTCATATTGTTCAATCAAATGTTAAGATAGAAAGACTATTTCGATTATGTTCAAATGAAATCATACTTAACAACATCAACCCAACGAATTTCGTGATTGATCCTTACACAGTCAACAGACAGGATCGGTAAATCATGATCGAATCTTAATAGAATCAAACCGATTTCATAATTGCAAACTGGGCAAATAATAAAAAAAAATCACGACTGAGTTTAATTGTAGAAACAAATCGTGAACCTGGATACAGTCAATTTCGTTCTTGTAATCAAATTCAAACAGCATGTTCATTGCAATCTGAATCAAACTGATAATATGGTTGAGTAAACCAATGTGAATCAACTCGCTGGGTATAACTGTTATGAATCGTATCTATTCACGATTTGGGTGCATATTAACAGAAACATATTGAACATTATCCAAATTATATTCCTGTTGGTCGAAAGTCATATGGGACATAAAACCGTAACAGTTAACCATTATTGCCAATCATATCGTATACATTATAACCAATTCGAATCGAAACTTGATTGTGTTTAAAATTGAAATACGAGAAACAACTTGTGTTTAGAATAGATACAAACGACTTCAATTGATAGCAGAGTATCCAATTTAAGCTAAATCAAACCAATCAAATCCATACCACGATCAATCGAATCGAAAAAAATCCAATCGAAGCTAAACTGGGAAAACAAAATTCGATTAATCAAAAAAAAACTATGTACATAATGCATATAATGTGACAGAGAAAATCCAAGCTGTAATCAGAGCTATTCAAAGAATTCGAATTCGTTATATATTAAACAAGTGATAGAACATACCAGTGATGCTGCTCAAACTATGCCAACTTAGAATTCACGACCGCTATAGCTGATTCCACATTTTTAAACAAGATGGAACCTGTCGTCCTCTGTTTCTTATCAGTGGCTTGCAATTTAGCCTTTTGACTCGTAAGCCGTGCAACTTGGTCCTCCAAAGAATGAATTTTGGACTGTATCATTGGCACATCGAGATAATACCTCTCTAACCACGAGCTACATTGATCACAGGGTGGCACTGTAGATTTCGACAGAGCGGGAGAGGGTTTAGATGAATGATCGGTGGTTTCACAAGGTAGCTTAATGCCTGGGTAGTTAGGGTCATTTTGCAGGCAAGGGGGTAGGTTCGACACAAAGTCATACGAGGGTTTGACACACAGACCTTTCGAATAGGGGTATTCACTAGCCAAGAAATGCTCCACTTCCAATTCAGAGTCTTCACTTAATACAATAGGGTCAGGGTTGATCGAAGGTTTTGGCTTGTTCCTCTCCATTCGATAAATTAAACGGGCATTCTTTTTGCCTTTGGAGTTTGCAGTGGGTTTGGATTGNCGAATAGGGGTATTCACTAGCCAAGAAATGCTCCACTTCCAATTCAGAGTCTTCACTTAATACAATAGGGTCAGGGTTGATCGAAGGTTTTGGCTTGTTCCTCTCCATTCGATAAATTAAACGGGCATTCTTTTTGCCTTTGGAGTTTGCAGTGGGTTTGGATTTAAGCTTCTTGCCCACAGGTTTAACAGTATCGACATCCTTGGTCACGGGGTGGTGTAGGTCGATAGGTAAGTTAGGCAAGGGTTTAGGTAACAGAATGTTGTAGGGTACTGGGGGTACAGTCTTGTCTTCGCTCACCATAGGTTTGTCAACCTGTGGAATATTCGAATCTAGAAAATCGTTGCGAGCAAGGAAATCATTCCAACAGTCTCCGTGTTACCCTAAATGATAGACAACAATTATTTTAACCAGCCCATAGTGAAAGAGGTTGCTATCAGCCTAGTTCCTTTTGTATTTATTAGACATTTTGAACAGGGTTCTATGCAGATA